>JAGFNQ010007386.1:0-45904 GCA_024364735.1 Boesenbergia rotunda | reverse complement strand
TTGTGGCTTCAACAACAAGGGCTATTTAAATGAGTTCATTGAGCACATAGAGAGTGAGTTTGAGATGAGTCTAGTGGGAGAATTAACATTCTTCCTTGGACTTGAAATCAAATAAACAAGAGAAGGAATTCATGTGCATCAATCTAAATACACTCAAGAGATACTCAAGAAATTTAATATTAGTGACTCAAAGGAGGTAACCACTCCCATGACGACTAACATGCGATTAGATAATGATGAGAGTGAGAAGCCAGTTGATTTGACCCAATATAGAAGTATGATTAGGAGTTTGCTATACCTCACAGCGAGTCACCCGGACATTCTTTTTGCTGTGGGTATGTGTGCTGGGTACCAAGTATGTGCCAAAGAATCTCACTTAATTGCTATTAAGAGAATTTTGAGATACCTTAAGGGCACAATTGGAGTAGGTCTATGGTACCCCCGTACAGAGTCTTTTGATTTGATAGGCTATACTGATTCCGACTATGTTGGGTGCAAGTTGGATCGGAAAAGCATAAGTGAATTTTCACATGTAGAGTCAAACACATTGAAGTGCATCATCACTTCATTAGATATCATGTTGCTAGAGGAGATATTGTACTCTCACATGTAGAGTCAAAATCTAATCAGCGGTCATTTTCACCAAACCACTCCCCGAAAGTGAATTTAGCTTTTTAAGGAGGAAGTCAGGGATGTGCCGTGCACAATAGGATCATGGTAAAAACCCTTCATGGTCGTTTCTAATTGGTGGGTAACTTGGGGACATCTCACACAAACTATAAGGTTAACAAAATATTTTTGTATTGCTAGAAATGGGGTGAGATGTTAGGATCAACCAAATTATTCAAAATGTATCATGCATCCCTTGAATAATGAGGTTGAAGAGATAATGATCATTAATTTGACCAAGTATGGGGAAAATCAATGCATAATACATGTGTATTTAGTTCCGAGAACATACATGGACATTCCAATCAAGTAAAATTGGTTGGAGCATTGTCATAGTACAAAAACTTGCCTTGGGTTTTTGATACAAACTTGTTTTGAGACTTTATGGTTAAGACAAACGTAGGACTATGAATTATCCAATTTATTCCAATCTATGAATTATCAATAGAATTGAGAATTAGGACTATGGATTAAATTGGATTATCAGAATTGGTGTGAAGGGATAAGTTTTGGTTAAGGGAACACCTCTAGGATCAAAGAAATTAAATCTGATCATATCAGAGTTTGAAAGGGGTGTTTGAAACGAAAGTTTCTGAAACGTATCAGAGTTTCAGAAACTTATCTGAAATCTGATCGATCCACAGATCGATCAAGAATCACCCTGATCGGTCATGGTGACCGATCAGGAGTCGGCTTGATCGGTCCACAGACCGATCAGAAAACTTTCTGTAACCGAACAGAAACATCTCTGATCGGTCTGCAAACCGATCAGACACCTCCCTGATCGGTCACGCAGACCGATCAGGACTTCCCCTAAGAGACCGATCAGGACTCTCTAATCGGTCAGGATGACCGATCAAGACACAAGCTGACCGATCAGGAGGTATCCTGATCGGTCCGAATACCTTTGGATCGGACGGTCGATCCGACCAAAAGCATTAAATCAGGTGGGTGATCGGTCCACCAACTACATTAACTCCTTATTCCTCATAAACCCTAGCCGCCGACCATCTTCTTCACAGCACCCACTTCATCCTTCTCCATCTTCTGTCTCTCCAGCGTTCCCATGCGATTGTGCTGCTATGAAGTTCTTCTTCAACCCACGCAACATGTCACCCAAGTATAATTTCAATCCTTTTCTCATTTGTAAACTGTTAGTAGTAACACTTATGTTATTTTGGATTATCCTAATCATTTATGTTGATTGTGTTGTGACCTTCACCTTAATCCTCTAATTTCTATTAGGAAATCTTCGAAATCGAAGGCTGGTGAGGGCACCTCAAAATCTAAACATTCCCAATCCTCTCGACCTCAGCCCTCCTCTAGTCAGAGATTCCCTAATGCCTTATTCGAACAAGCCTTTAAAAATTGAACATTTAAGCTTCTTCCATGTCGGTCTGTTGATAAATCTTTTGTCTATGATTACTGTCCCTCTATAAGACAGATCATTGAGTTCTATGATCTTGAGTCGATTGTTTTCCTCGAACGGAACATAAACATTGATCTAGTCTCCAAGTTCTATAATAATCTTCAAGGTGACAGCGGTATGGGGTGTACCACCCGAGTAGCCAAGACCAATTTAGATTTCACTTACTCTATTTTTTCTGAGTATCTAGCCTGTCATCGATCGACAAACCACTATCCCATCTACCATACTATTCCAGATCCTTTATCGACTCCGTTCGAGGGAGTCACTTCTGATTCGATCTATGAGTATTTCTTTGGACAACCCAGACCTGATGGGTTTGATGAGCTTGCCAGTGAGTTCCCCACCTTCGCTGCCCTTCGTCTCTCCGCTGTTGATTATGTCCTGTTCAAGATCATTACCAACTGCCTCTTACCGATCACTTCCAAACCCTTAGCCGAGATCCACCCCTATCACTGCTTGATGCTTTACGGGATGCATCGCCACCTTAACTTTGATATCATGGCGAGCATTTTCTATTCCATCATTTCCTATAATGAGCTCGGGCGTCGGACTGTGTACATGCCTTTTGGTCACATCATCACTGACTGGCTCGAGTTAGTCGGTATTGATGTGTCAAAAGGTAGGACTGTGCCGATGGTTTGGTAAGACTATCGACTTGGAAAACGTGCATTTTCCAAGTCTGGGATCATTGCTAATGTTCGAGGGATACGGTGGAAGGACGGCAGGGGACTAGGTGAGTTACCACGGGCACCACCTGTTCAGGTTGCTGCTGATCCTGCTGGATATGGTGCGCCCGCGGTAGGGGGAGACGACGAGGCAGAGCCGGATCTCCGATGGCAGATAGCTGAGCTCGAGTAGACCATGGATCACAGATTTTATATGTGGGAGCTCGGGCAGCAGGCGATGCAGTCTGATATCGCTACGATGGTTCGTGTATAGCAGGAGATGTGTGACGAGCTGCACTCGTGGATGGCAGGTTATCCACCCCCGCAGTCATTTCCTGGGTATCAGCCATCGAGCAGCACGCCTCCGGGGAGCTTTATGCCTACTGACACCGACACACCTGCATTTGATCTGATGCAGTTTGATGTCCCACATGCTCCCGATGATCAGGACTGATGTATTTTTGATATGTGTTTGATTTATGCATGTTTGTTGACACTCTCTTTTGACTATATGACTGATGTTGACTGATGTTCTGATATTTTCTTCTATGACAGTATGCTATGATTGTTCTGGTTTTTATCAATTTTTTTTGTTCTTACTCCATTCATTAGTGGCATATGATGCATATACATATGTTGTCATGCTATAATTCTATTATATGCCTTTCATATGTCATTCAATTATTACCCTTTGTTTCTTTTGGTTTTGGGGAGAGACTCTTGTGTTAAGGGGGCGATTTTTAAACTTAATAACCAGTCTACACCCTATTCGATGTTTGACAGAGGGGGAGAGGATGGTTAGTTATGTTTAGGGTTTGTTCACTGTTAACGAACTTAACTATTGTAGGGGGAGGATTATGATTCCCTTGCAATAATAAACTTGATTCCTATTTTCACCTAATACCTAAACTTAAATCGTGTTGTCAAACAACAAAAAGGGGAGATTGTTGATGCAGTCTGGAGATTGTTGATGCAGTCTGACCTGATTGTTGTTTTGATGTTGACATCGATTAAGTTTCGTTGAATGAGAATTGAGATCAAATAGTTAAGTTCGAATTAAGTGTATTGGTCAGAGAGGGCTCGGTAACTCGTTCTCCGGACTTAGGTCAGAGAGGGCTCGGTAGCTGGTTCTCTGGACCGGGTTGAGTCGGAGAGGACTCGGTAGCTCGTTCTCCGGACTTAGGTCAGAGAGGGCTCGGTAGCTCGTTCTCTGGACCGGGTTGATTCGGAGAGGGCTCGGTAGCTCGTTCTCCGGACTTAGGTCAGAGAGGGCTCGGTAGCTCGTTCTCTGAACCAGGTTGAGTCGGAGAGGGCTCGGTAGCTCGTTCTCTGGACTTAGGTCAGAGAGGGCTCGGTAGCTCGTTCTCTGGACCGGGATAAGTTGGAGAGGGCTCGATAGCTCGTTCTCTGAACCAAACTGAGTCAGAGAGGGCAAGGGAGCCTGTTCTCTGGACTCAGGGTCTAACTTGAGTTAGTCATGGTCAGAATTGGGCCATGAATTAATCAAGTGTTTTGGCTGAATCGGTCTGGAATCCGATCAGGGAGTTGGCACAAACTCTCTCGATAATAGATCGGTCACAGGACCGATCCAGAATGTCTGATCGGTCTGTTGATCGATCCAGAAAGCTTCTGAGGAAATAAAAGATTTTCTGAACGGTCTGGTGACCGATCAGAAAACATTCTGTGTGGTCACAGAAGGTTGGCTGATCGGTCAGTGCGACCGATCAGCATAGACTGGACCGATCAGGCAGGAGCCTGATCGGTCAGGCTATGGCCTGATAGGTCTGGTTGACCGATCAGGCCCTTCACTGATCGGTCACTTTGACCGATCAGTGCCTTGACTGGAAATCACACTGAGTTTAGGGATCGGTCTGGTGACCGATCCCCTAGTCTCTGATCGGTCAGTGAGAACGATCAGAGCATCACTGGATTAATCAGGATAGAGTCTGATCGGTCAGAATGTTGCCTGATCGGTCAAAGTGACCGATCAACACCTCAGAACTTTAATTCAAATTATTGTCAGATTTCTGATTTGCTTCGCGAATAAATCTGTAAGTGTGCAAATGATATAGAGCGTTGAAGGAGCAAGGAGAAGGGTCAAGGGTGACTTTCTCTGCTGTCTTTTTATTTGATATACATTTGCAGGTTTCAACGGCACCTGACGACCTGAAGCTTCAGCTGAGGAGGTTGGCTGAGAGCTCAGATGGGGTCAGTGGGTGACGACTGACCTGAAGCTTCAGCTGAAGAACTGAGAGCTCAGAAGAGGTCAGTGGGTGACGCCTATATGTGTGCAAAAGGAAGACTTAAGAAGATGTTGGCGAAGAAGAGAAGGTAACGAAGCAATGAAGCAACTAACAGAGTGAACTAACTGTGAAGTGTGGCTGTTGAGTTGTTGTTGGTGGTGTTCTCTGCGCAATCTTCTTGATCTTTCAGTTTCTGCTGGTGCTTGTGCTTGCATCTGTTCTGTAAGCTTCTTCTCGAGTCTCTTGTACTTCATCTGATATATTTCTGAGACGTCTGTGGAGAGGTTACTCTACCGAGAAGGAGAAATTCTTAGCCGGTTTCATTCCGGGGTCTGATCTGCCGAAGATCAAGGGATCGCCCACCTCACGGGCATGCCAAGGAGTAGGGGCAAATTATCCCCGAACCTTGTAAATCTCCTATGTTAGTGTCTGTTCTGCTTTCTTTCTGTTGTGTTTTGTTTTTCGCTTCTAACCACGATTGTAGGAAGAAAAGAAGTTTTAGTGGGTGGCTATTCACACCCCCCTCTCTAGCCATCCCAGGATCCCAACAGAGACCTCCTCTTTTTCCCTTGATGAAGTGGATGATCTTTCACTTTCTTGTGTCACTTTAGATGTTGAGCTCCTTTCTTCATCCAATTGGTCCTTCTCCTCTTCTTGGACTATGGAGCTCATTTCCTTGGACTCTTCCACTTCTTGAGCATATGTAGGGTTTTCATGGAATGCTACCATCTTGTTCCATAACTCGTGTGCGTTTTGATATTCACCTACACCACTAATTACATTATTAGGCAAAATATTAAGTAAAATTGAAATTACTGTCTCGTTTGCCTTTGATTGTACTTGTTGCTCCTTATTCCAATATCTTGGTCGGAGCTTTTTCCCATGCTTATCTTTTGGAACCTCAAACGGCTCTGCTAGCACGATCATGTTGTTCCAATCCATCCCGAACCACGTCTTCATCCACATCTTCCAATACTCGAAACTCTCGCAATTGTAGGAAGGCGAAGCATTGATATCATCACCCAACTTTTCTTCAATCGTCATCTCCTCTAGCTTTTTGCTCTCTCGACGGTTAGTCCATAGATGAGCGAACCTTTGCTCTGATACCACTTGTTAGGATCTTACCGTTTGCTAGAGGGGGGTGAATAGTAATTTTTCGATCTTTCTTCCTACACCGTTAGCATGCGCAAGCGAAAATACTAAATATAAAACAAAAATAATGCTAACACAAACCGTTTACGTGGTTCGGAGATGAAACTCCTACTCCACAGCTGTCCGTAAGGTGGATGATCCCGATCCTTCGGTGGATGATTCCCCGGAGCACCTCCGGCTAGCTCTTGTCGCTCCTTGTGGGTGGAGAAACCTCGCCACAAGCCTTGGACAATCCCTGAGCAATAGTAGGCTTGTAACGACCCAGAAAATTCTCTTAATATTTTCTTAAAATATTGAGCATGTTTAAATAATTTTCCGAGGGACCTAGAAATAATTATATAAAATTTGGCCTAAAAATCCATATTTTCTCAATTAAATTGAGAAAACTAAGTACTAATGGGCTTTATATGGGCTTTTTAGTACCATGATTATTGGTGAATTTTAGGTGAAAATTTATAGAAATATGAAGGGATTTTAATAAGAAATATTAACATAATTATGGGGGAATTTTTTTAGGATTTTCGAAAATTATTAGGAAAATAAAATAAAATAAGTGGAAAAAAAATTGTACATTTACCAAGGATTGAATCTTGGACCTCTTGTACAACCATGCATGCTTTAACCAACTCACCTAGCAAGGGATTTCTATGAGGAAATGAAGTGGATATTAGTTAAGTCTTAGAAGAAGATGAAGGGTCATGGAGAGACTCTTCATTTACCTCCTTAATGGGTGATAAATAGGGGGGTTTGGGAGTTACTTCTTCCTTCCTTTACTTGCATTTTCTTCCTCCCTCCTCCCTCATCCTAGCCGAACACCACAAGGGTGGTTCTCCCTTGGAAAAGCTCCACAAGAAGGTCTCATCACCAAGATCTAAGGATTTTCCAAGGATACAAAGGCAAGGGGGTTCAAGTGTCCAAAGAAATTGCAATTTTCTTCTCTTTTAATGTCTAAAAATCAAGATCCGCCAAGGTAAGACTCCCTCACCTGTGGTATATTAGTTCCTTATGATTTTCATGATTTTTAGCATGATATATTGGTTGGTTTTTGGATTTGATGTTGAAAGAAAAGAAAACCAAGAACATGAAGCTTATAGATTTCGGCCACCATGATTTTAGGGTTCATAATGATGCTAAAAAATTTCCATAATGTTGTTTAATGTTCTCTCATGATGTTTAGAGGTTAAATATAATTTTTGAGAATTTTTGGGGTACCCTAGGAACCCCTAGGGTTTCGGCCATCCCATGAATTCATGGGTAAGGTTGAATTTAAACCCTCAAGCATGTGTTTTGTGTATTACCATGATATAAGGAAGATTGAGGGGGGATTATGTGAACTTTTACAAGGATTTGGGACCCCCACAAGTTTCAGCCAAGTTGGATGGTAGGGTAAAAGTTAGGGCTTTTCTCAAGTAAGGGCTCCAATAGCCCTATGGTAAGATATAATTGATGGTTAATGATTGGTTGGGGATTTTAATAGAATTTTTCCATGCACCCATGTCTTAATGGGTTTCGGCCAGCCCTAGGAAGAAGACCTAAAGGTTAGGGTTAGTCCTAATCATGAGCCCTAATGGCTCCTTATGATCTTATAAGTAATGTATGGTTGTTCCTTTACCTTATGCTATCTTACTTGGTTATGGAATGTATGGAACTCCACCTTATGGGTTTTGGCCAAGCCTTGGATCTAGGGTTTTGGGGTGGAGTTAGGGTTCCAAGAATGATGATTTATGTTACCATGAAGTATATATATATATATAGGTTCAAGCATATGGTAGAAATCATGTTACCTATAACCTTAACCTTAAGCACCATGTTTATGTTGTATGCTATGATTGAATGCCATGTTTATTAGGGTTTATTATGAATGTCCTAGGTTTATGCCATGTATTTGAATGATAGGTAGAATGTTATGAGAATCCTACTTATGCATGCTTGAGATAGATACCATGCTTAGGCAAGAAATGCAATGTTTACCTTAGGTATCATGATTATACAAGCTCTATGTAGTAGGATAAATATCTATGAAAAACATATCATGTTCGATGCAATGCTTACCTTCTATGATATGATCATGCAAGTACTAGGAATATGAATGATGTTTAGGTATGCATGCCATGTTTATGTAGAAAGACGTATGCCATGTCGTATGAATAATGATCCATGTCATGTTGTATGAATAAAGATGCATGCCATGTTTATAAAAAAAAGATGCATACCATGTTTATGAATGAATATAATGCTCATGCCTTCCAGGCATCATGATGCTATATGTATGAACAATGAAAGGACAAGCATGTGTTAAGTCATGCTTTATGTAACATGGTTATGCTATGAATGTCTTATGAATGATGAAACATGTAAAGTATTTTACTTTATGAATGGGCTTGTACCGGACCGAAGTATGGGTCCAAGGGATGGGCACCTTAAGAACGCCCCGGTTCTGGACTACCGACTATGCTGTCCACGGTTCTGGCACTACCGGAGCTATGCAACAGGGATGGGCTCCTTAAGAACGTCTCGGTTCGGGGACTACCGACTATGCTGTCCTTACCCTAGTAGGCCGGGGCTCGCTACCTCGGACTTGCTAGGGATGCGCGCTATGATGTATGTATGTGGTACAAGGCGGGAACCCCAATGATATGATGATTATGTTTAAGCATTTAAAAGTATGTTTTAAAAGTTAAGCATCCTTATGTATATGCATTCCACTCATGCATTCATTCATGTTATGCATTATACTATGCTGATAATGTTTATGCTTACTTTTCATGATAAGAAAGATGCATGAGAATAATTGATCTATGTCATAATTATGTTAAGGAGATGCTCGTATGCTATGATAGGAAGTATGCTTATGTGTATGCCATACAGGTTGTTTTATGTCATGCTAGAAATGTTTATCATGTTAAGTTTATACCATGCATTATGCCATGCTAGAGATGTTTATTATGATATGTTTATACCATGTCTCATGCCATGATAGGAATGTTCACTTATGTTTATGTTCTTGCCATGTCAAGTATATGATAAGTTATTCAAGTTGTTATGTTCTAAGTAGAGCACTAAGTAAGTAATGTTTCATGTGTTCATTATGAAATGACGAATGGTTTTGTGAGTAGGAAAGAGTCTTACTAAGCCTGTGTGCTTATAGTCTTATTTTCTTATACCGTAGATCATTCAAGGGGACAATGAGGAAGCAGCAGGAAGGGCAAGAACGCATGTGTGTGGTAGTGACTTGGCCCAGGAAACTTATGTTTATCGTTATGCTAGAACTTTATTTTGATAACTCATATGCTATGCTTGAATAATGACTTATGGAACTCTATGATGTGATGTTAAGTATGATATGATATGATGTCAAAGTATGAAGTCTATATGCTGAGTTTCCATGTCATTATGTTAAGAATGGTAGTAGGGCATGTATGTGTAAGAATTAAGTTATTCCGCTGCCTTATGATGTCTACATGCCCTAAGTATGTAACGTAATGCCGCTTAATGGAAAAAAAAAGAAGCAAGCGTTACAAGGCTACTAACAAGCTCTAACCAAGCTAGTTTCACCAAGAAGAAACAGCCATAAACGAGCTCCCTTAAATAGAGCTCGAGGTTGATTTGGTCGTTACCAGTCGACTGGTTCAGTACCAGTCGACTGGTTCAGTACCAGTCGACTGGTCGAATTCGAATCACAATTCAAATTTTGGTCACCATCAATCAACTGGTCCTGGACCAGTCGACTGATCTTTCTGTGGACCCTATCAGTCGACTGGTCCCTCACCAGTCAACTGGTCCACTCTCTAAGTCTAGGGTTACCCTTCCCGAGTACATTTCTCTCAACACTCGAACCCTCACGACTTAGCCCCCGAGTACAATTCCCTCAGCACTCGAAACCTTACGACCTGGTTGACTCTTCATCCAGCAGCCTCGATCTATTACCTTCAAGCCCTCTTCGACTTTGGCTCCCGTCCCTCAGATGCGCACACAAGCTCTCGGCTTGCCTCCATGTCATCCTTCACACATGTCTCGAAGTCCGCTTCCCTTAGCTCATCGTTCCTGCTTTAGCAACCTCGACCTGTTGCTTTCAAGCCCTCTTCGACTTTGGCCCTTGTCCGTCAGATGCACACACAAGCCCTCGACTTGCCTCCATACCATCCTTCACGTACGCCTCGAAGTCCGCTTCCCTCGGCTCATCGTCCCTACTTTGTCCATGGTCCCTCGGATCTGCACACAAGCCCATGGCTTGCCTCCATGCCACCCTTCACCGTACCCGAAGACGTCCAACCAAGTCTATGTGTATCCTGCAAACCTGCACACTCACATATACATATTAGATCAACATGAAATCCTAACTTAATCATATTGACACACACATCAAAACACATGATCCTCCCGATCATACTTGGGTCGATTGCCCCAACTATATGCACCACGATTCATTACTATGAGCGATAACGTAAGCTAATGGAGCAGATAGAAGAAGTAAACTATAGTCCGATTCTAGGAATCCATGGAAATATAGGAAAATTGGATCGACTATTTTAGAAACTCGAGCAGGAAGAGTTTCTAATCTTGGATGATTATAGAATCGGAGCATTGATTCATTCATTGCCAAGGCGTACGAGAGAAGTTGCACACCAGATATAGAGACGCTATGAATGTCATATCTCATATGCTGAGTTATGTAAGCAGCTACTTCGCCATGAGTTTCCAGAGGATCTAGAAGATTCTGAAGACTCAAAACAAGATCCTGAAATGTTTGAGGACGATCCTGAATTGTTTGAGGAAGATCCTTAAATGTTTGAGGAAGATCCTGAATTGTGAGGAAGATCCTGAAATGTTTGAGGTAAATCCTGAAATATTTGAGGAAGATGTTGAAATGCCTGAGGAAGATCCTGAAATATTTGAGGAAGATCCTGATATTGAAATGTTTGAGGAAGATCATGAAATATTTGAGGAAGATCCTATAGAAACTGTGGAAAATCCCAAGACTGGCCAATTTGAGATGAACGAGAAAGCGATAACCACTGCCATAATATTTTTTATTATGGGAGTAATATCAGCTTATCTAGTTCATTAAATTCTGTTGTTGTGGTCATTGTGTACGAATTGAATAAGCTCATTTAATAAAGTTATATAGATATTGTTGTTATGTATAGACAGTAATATATGTTAATGAAAAGTTATGTTATGTTTTAACTTACTTGATAATGATTAGTTCATTATATGATTAGTTCATATTCAATACAAATGATTAGTTCGTTTGATGGGATGTATATAATATAATTGATCAATGTTCATTAGATTTGATCATACGAATGATAAGTGGAAATGCAGTTACCACTTGATTTCGTAAACCAACTCAAATTTACATTGAGTCAATCATAAATTTACAGATGATATACACTGAATTAATGAATAATATGTTTATTTATGATAGATCATGGCAACTAAGAACATCATAGCCGAACTGAATAAGGGAGAGAAATTATATGAGAATAACTATAAAATATGGCATCTCAAGATACAATATGTTCTTGAGAAACAGGAAGTTCTAAAGGTTGTAAATCAGTTTATGGAAGAACCTGCTGATTGTTCAACTACACAGCATGAACTTGATCTTGATGCCTATAGGGCATGGAAGAAAAAAGACTCCACTGCTAAGGGGATATTGATTAGTTCAATGGTAGACGATCTGGTATTTGAGTATGAGCCACTACCATCAGCTCATGCCGTCTAGGTAGCCCTGAGAGAAAAATACAGTGGAGTTAGTATAAGTAAGCTTTGCCAACTGACAATCAAGTTTGATAGTTGTAAAAAGCGCCCGAATGTTACCATGGCTCAATATCTGAGAGAAATGGGGAATATGATTCGGGAGCTAAAGGCTACTGGTCATGAGTTGACCGATGAACAATAGGTTCAGGCAGTTATTCGTTCCCTTCCTGATCAGGCAGTTATTCGTTCCCTTCCTGATTCTTGGGAAACGATGAAATAGAACCTTACTCACAGTGAAAGTATCAAGACTTTCATTAATGTCTCACGCCATATTGAACTGGAGGCGGAGAGAATTGAATCCGCAAGGATTTCTGAACAAGCTTTTGTAGTTGAAGGTTCTGGATCCAAGAATAAGAAAAGATGGTTCAAGAAAGGAAAGGGTAAGGGAAAAGAAGGTGGTGCTACTACTGTGCAAGACCCAATCAAGAAGAAAGGAAAGAAGTTTGGAAAGAAACCTAAAAGCAAGCAGACTTGATACAACTGTGGCAAGAAGAGTCACTTTGCTCGGGAATGTACTGAGCCAAAAATGGTAAATCCATATTTGTCTTCTTTTCATGAGCTTTATGTTGCTAGTTTAGTGTTGTTAGCTGATTCTTATCCTTTGTGGATTATAGATTCAGGAGCAACGAACCATGTAGCTCGTGATCAAGCTACATACGTGGAGTATTGGGTACCAGCTAGCAATAAGTGGATATATGTGGGAAACAATGTAAGAATTAAAGTCAAAGGAATTGGCACTTGCAAACTCAACCTTCGTGGTGGGTGCTCCTTGTTTCTGCATGATGTCCTGCATGCTCCTGAGATTCGACGGAATCTAATTTCTGTTAACTGTCTTCTTGAATTGGGTTACTGTATGAACTTTTATAGTCATTGTGTATAACTTAAAATTAACTCTGTGTTAATTGGATATGGTTATGTATCAAACGGTTTCATGGTTCTTGATGTAGAACCAGATATTAATTATGAAAATAATAGTTGTTTTTCAAACATTGCTTTAACTAGCGATGCTGATGTTAATGATAAAGTTTGGCATGCTAGATTGGGACATGTAGGACAAGAAAGAATAAATAGATTAGCAAGAGAGGGTCTGCTCAGCACTCGTGCTAAAGTTAACTTGTCTATATGTGAGCATTATCTTGCTGGAAAAGCAACTAGAAAACCGTTTGGTAAGGTTATTAGGGCTGAATCACCATTACAATTGATTCATTCAGATATTTGTGGTCCGATGAACATGAAGGCTAGACATGGAAGTTCTTATTTCATTACATTTATTGATGACTTCACGCGTTTTGGTCATGTGTATTTGATTTCTAATAAATCTGAAGCATTAGATTGCTTTAATTGTTATTTGAACGAAGTTGAGAATCAATTGGAACGTAAGGTTAAAATCTTTCGCACTGATCGTGGAGGTGAATATTTGTCTGATCAATTCAAGATAATATGTAATGAGAAAGGGATTATTAGACAGTTAACTATCCCTGAGACTCCACAGCAAAATGGAATTGCTGAAAGAATAAATCGAACTCTGCTTGCAATGGTTAGGTCGATGATGGCTCAAGCTAATTTACCTATTTCCTATTGGGGAGATGCATTATTGGCAGCAACCTACATAATCAGGTGCCTTCTAAATCTGTTCCATCTACTCCATATGAACTTTGGACAGGCAGAAAACCAGATTTAAGTAATCTGAGACCATGGGGGTCACCTGCTTATATTCATCACAAGACTCACAAATATGAAAAATTAGGACCCAGGGGTAGAGAGTGCATCTTTGTAAGATATTTTAATACCTCTAAGGGTTATGTTTTTATTAGTGAGCAACAAGATGGAACCATCTCTGAAATAGAGTCAAGAGATACCACTTTTCTCGAAACTGAGTTCCCAACAAGAGGTGAAGTTGATAAATCAACTCCTCTATTTGCAATAGAGGAGGAGGATACTATTCCTCTATCAACGAATCAGGAATCACAGGGGATACTTGAATCTAGTCAACCTAGTGTGAGTAAATAGCCTATAAATGAGTCAGTTTCTCAACAGTCTAACCTGCGAAGAAGTAATCGTCAGATTATTCCTCGAAGAAAGTTTGACATTGAGAATGAGGCATTAATTATTCTCCCAGTTGATGATAAGAACCTCGGATAGTTAAGGAAGCATTGAAATGCTCAGTTAAGGAGAAATGGAAAGTTACAATGGATGAGGAAATGGAGTCCATGAGAAAGAACCAAGTTTGGGATTTAGTCGATCTTCCTCCGGGCCGAAGGGCTATCGGGAATAAGCGGATTCTCAAAATTAAGAGGAAAGAAGATGGGTCGATTAATCGATACAAAACTTGTTTGGTTGCAAAAGGATATACCAAAATGGAGGGTATTGATTTTGAAGAGACATTCTCCCCAGTTGTGAAGTTTGTGTCAATACGAGTCATCCTAGCTATAGTAGCATATTTTAGCTTAGAATTACATCAAATGGATATAAAGACGGCTTTCCTTAATGGTAATCTTGACGAAGAAATCTATATGACACAACCAGAAGGTTATATAGCTGAAGGCCAAGTGAATAAAATATGTAGACTTAAGAAGTCTATGTATGGGCTAAAGTAGGCATCAAGGCAATGGAACATAAGATTCAATGAAGTCATTTTGTCTTATGGTTTCGAAATGATCAATGAGGGTCATTGTGTTTATCTAAGGAAGGATAAAGGAAAGTTTGTCATCTTATCATTATATGTTGATGATATGCTAATAGCTGGAAGTGACCTAAAGTTTGTGATTAAAGTCAAGTGTTGGCTTTCATCACAATTTGACATAATAGATATGGGAGAAGCTGAGTACATCTTAGAAGTACGGATCATTCGTGATCGATCAAAAAGATTTTTGGGATTGTCCCAAGAAGCTTATATCACTAAGATGCTACAACACTTCAATATATTGGATTGCAACATTGAACAAATGCCTACAGTGAAAGGTATAGTTCTGAGCAAAAGTATGTCTTCCAAGACTCCTGAAGAGATAGCCGATATAATGAAAAAATCATATGCTAGTGACATTGGTAGTTTGATGTACACTATATTGTGTACTCGTCCTGATATAAGCTATGTTGTTGGCTTAGTTAGTCGTTTCCAGTCAAACCCAGGATCGAGACACTGGAAAGTGGTGAAAAGGTTATTCAGATATCTCAAAGGGACGGCAGATTATTGTCTCTACTTCCAAAGATCAAAGCTGAGCATGAAGGGCTACACAGATGTAGATTGGGCAGGGGACCTTGACGACAGAAAATCCACATTGGCTATACTTTCTTGCTGAATGGTGGCGCCATCTCATGGAACAGCAAGAAACAGGCTTGTGTATCGCTGCCGACAATGGAGGCTGAGTATGTGGCTTGTGCAGCGGCTGTATAAGAAGCTATCTGGTTGAGAAAGTTCTTAAAGCATCTGAAGATTGCTGAGGACAGTGGGAGTCATGTTACAGTGTATTGTGACAATCAAGCTGCTATAGCTTTTTCCAAGGATCCTAAATCTCACAACAAAGGCAAGCACAAAGAAATTAAATATAATTTTGTTAGGGATATTGTTGACAAGAAAAAGATAATTCTTGAGTACATCCCTACACGAGTGATGCTTGGAGATCCTTTTACTAAGCCATTAACTAAAGAGTCATTTCATGGACATGTGAAGTCTTTGGGACTACACAAGATGTAACACATTGTAAAGACTGTTATATATATGAAATGTTATGATCTATTCAGTGTAAATGTATTTGTTACATTTGGATAAAAATCACGATGAGCATGTTGGCAGGCTGAGATTGGTCCACTCACATGGACAATCGTCTCTATTTGTTAAGTATAAATAGAGGTAAGACCATTACTTATGAGACAGCTTATGTAGTTGTAAATAGAAACATACTCGTAAGTTGATGTCACCTTGATTTTTGTATCAAGATGAGATCATTTATGTAATGATCGAAGTAAATGTACCCACCATTTACTAAATCTGTTAAAGGCCAAATTAGAATTCATAAGTTGAATTCGGATTAGACATTAGGTATGTCTAGATCGAAATCTGTACGATGTTAAATATTTGAGAAAAACATGCACTCTTTTTTTTTATAAAGAGAAAAATATCGTAGCATGTGATTCATACCACATGTGCTATAGCGACAATAAGGGTAGTAGGAGAATGGATCCCTGCTTCTCTACTGTGTGAGACCCTTGAGATTATAAGTTAATCTCAACCTTACCCTAAGTGACTATTTGGCTGTCTACTTGAAGTTCTAATCGGTGTTTGCTACTTAAGTGTGTATCCTATTGACTATGGATGATTCGGTCTATAGAGCATAACTAGGAAAGTGACGGATTAGAATGAATAGATTCTAGCTAAAAAAGAAGATTAAAATTGATTTACATCTGTAATATTTATTCACTGGTCGACCAATTACATTTTTTGTTAAGTACTTAAAGTGTGATTGTGAATAAATGTATAGATTAGAGATGTAAATATTGATGTAAATATTTAATCTGTGATAAAAGCAAGTTATTTATGTCTCAAATTCGTTCTATAGAGCAGCTAAGTTAAGTGTAATAACTTTCTTAGCAATTATTGCTCATTGTGCTTGCTGTCGTACGAATCATTTTCCTTGGAGTATAAATTGAATGTTCTAATATGGTCTTTGTGACTGAATGACCTATATGGATTGACTTGAACGAGTGGGAGATGTTGGAGTTACAGGAAGAGGAAGAGGGCAACCCTTCCTCTTCATCTTCCAACCCTTCAAATCCTCCATTGATGGTGGTAGAGGAAGAGTTTTCTTCCCCTTATAAATTGGGCATCCAACTTCAATCCAGGGAAGGTGAAGAAGTTAGAGCATTGTTCTTAAGGATTTGGTTTGTGACTGAAAGAGAGATCGGTCCATTCTGTGATCGTTCTTGACAATAAGAAGAAGAAAAGAGGAAAAGATCATCCAATTCAATCACTGTAAGTCTGATTTATATGTGAATAAGTCTCTTACTTAAAATCTAATAGCGCAGGTCTTCATCGTCATATTCTCAAGCTCTGGCAAGATGGCCGAGTACTGCAGCCCCTCCACAATGTGAAGTTGCACACGATTTATTTGTTTTTCTTAATAAAGAAAAAGAAAAACTTTTTGGACTCATTTTTTTGTGTGGTAAGTGAATTTTAATGTTCGGATCGCTTAGAATTTTTTTTCCAAAAGATCATCGATTGGTTCAAATTTAGCTCCAAGGACGGAAGGACCTCAAGGTTTCAACTTTATCATAGGCTCCTTTTTGTTTGTTTTCTTCTCTGGGATTTCGAAAAGAAAAAATTTGAATTTTGTGATGGATTGTTTGCTGTTGCGTGGCATAGGGGTATGTGCTGATCTACTTAGGTCTGGAGGATATTTACACCCACCGCCTCTATCTTCGCATTTAGGTTTGTTCTTTCTTAGTATCTATGTCAATTTTCTTCATCTAAATTAGCTTTTAGTTTCTAATTTGTTTTCTCCATAATATTTTTTTCAAATTTAATTAATATTTTTTCTGTCGATGCTAGTATCATAATTTTTCTAGAAAATTTTAAGAGGCGTTTGATTTGTATTTTCCAGTCTGTTTTCCATTTTCATTTTATGTAGAAAATACGATTTTCTGGAAAACATGTTTGGTTTGCATTTTCCAACTTCGTTTTTCAAAAAAAAAAATATAGCGTTTTCTGGAAAATTGAAAAATGAAAAAAAATCATTTTTCAAAAAATTAGAAAATACGATTTTCTGAAAAATAAAAATGAAAAATGACACAAAACAAATGTCGTTTTAACCTTTATTCTCAAAAGATATTGTGATATGTTAGTTTATTTTTCATCAGATCTGTAAACATTTTCATAAATTGTGAATTGTGGTGAAGAATTATATGTCATTCATTTGATATCAATAACTCCTTCGCTTGCAAATCCTGAATAGGCGAGCGTCATATCAACCAATTACATTTGGTGGCCATTCACTGAGTGTACTTTGTAATTTGGTAGAAATTCTGAAAGCAGGCAGCTAATAGAAATTTTTTTGCTTAGAGAAAGTGAACTTTTACAAACTCAAATAACTTTTTAGAACTTCCACGTAATTATGATTTTAGAGTCTTATAATTTGGAATCACATATGTCTCTAATACCAATTGGAAAATACTCTGGCAGCGCTTGCTAGATCATGTTGTTGGAGCCTAGAGGATGATCTTGTTAGGATGTATACTAAAAGTCTTATTTTTGATTTAAGAATATTTTCATTTTGAAAAGAGAATCGCAAAATCACACGTTGCATATTTATATTAGTATATGCATAAAATATCTCATATTTTACATTATAGATAACATGGTGCGTGGTGACGCACATAAGATCATGTTATCAGCTCCTTGCAGAAGTATAAGTAAGAGGCTTACAACCGAGATGGAATTGAACAAACCATCGGGATGGTTGTAGTGTAATTAGGTGTGGTTTATCTTAACCATAGAATTACACTAGTGCACTTTGTGTGCATTGAGTAGGACTAAAAGAGAGGTCATCTAATTTTATACTGACTTGATAAATTGGATTAGACCTCGGTTATATATTATGGAGTACAATCTCTAAATCCCGAAATAATGGGCGAGCATGTATATTTAATTATTATTTCTTTGATTTACCAATGGGCGATATCTATTCCGCTAGATCAATAGGCCTGGTAAGTTAGGAAATTATATTATCTATATGGTGTATCGTTGATTATTGAGGGAATCTGTGTCCTGGTGAGTCGGGATGATGATGCCCCTTGATGAGCTCAAAAGGATCGTCATGTTAAATCTTGCAAGTGAACTATGGTCCAACATGATGAAAATGTTGTCACGACCCCAGAGGCACATGCTTTCTCGAAAATCGGGCAGTATCTCCCCTGTACGGCGGACAATATGGGGCAAATATACATACACTCCACCAAAATAGCTCAGCCACAAGTGGCTGGCATCACAATAATAAATAAAAGACACATCCACGCAGTTTATTTCGAAACAAAACAAATGGATGACTCAGCCATCATTAACATAAAGAAGGTTTGCATACTAGTAATAACGACAAAACCAAACCAATACTTGACAAATAAAAATTAACTGCGGAAATAAATCCGACACTAAATCAAACCAAACCAAACCGACACGGTGGGACTGAGGGACTTGCGACTGGATCATCTCCTGGCTCCAAGCAAAATATCTACCTGCTACCTGAAACAAAAATGGGAGGTAGCGGTGGTGAATCCAGGCGGACTCTGCGGATATATGAGTAGACAATAAGCATGGCATAATAAAAAGATATAACCAGTAGAGAATCAATAGAGTACAGTCCATAAGGAATATAAGATTTCTTAAACATGCATAACATATATAAAACAACAAGATATAAAACCAAGTAACAACTGATATAAAACCGAATAACAACTAAGCAGGTAAAATCAACGCGACAACGATAAATCCAACATATACATGCATGTCAACCAAGTGCAACAACCATAGCTCATATAAATGCAACAATCACAGGAAAATGCATAAACGAAATACGTATGCACATGACCATAGCTCATATAAATGCAACAATCACAGGAAAATGCATAAACGAAATACGTATGCACATGATGCAATGACATGTGTCACCCCTGACGCCAGTCAAGCCGCCAACACATCCCATCTGTGTGACCGAGTGAGTAGGGCTGTGACAACTATACGCACTCCAACAACGAATACCACCAAGGTGTGGTTGAGTGGACAGGATGCTGGGGAGCCAACTACTCCAAAAACCCCGATACATAGGGGGAGCCACCAACAGCTCTAATATCCCTCTAAAAACAACGGTGAGGGTGAGCCACCAACAGCTCTAATATCCCTCTAAAAACAACGGTGAGGGTGTCACTATTTGGCATAACAGGACAGATGCTCGCACTCTAATAACTACCACGACAACAAGTGGTTGAGTGAATCGAGCAACAATATGACTAACGACGGCTTAACCAAATGTAAGCCCAATAGTCGTTAGTATGCAACGTGTAAGTATAGTGCATGCTATACGATGCACAAACAACCGAAAAAGCAACGATGCAACAAAATCCAACAAGTATACGATGCATCAATACAACCATACAGAAATCAAAAATCAACGATTATGCACCTACACTACTAGGTAGGGTATTTCTAATGTCAAATAAACCTATCTGTGTTTAATGGACTTCTAAGTGCTCACGTACAAGCGGCACTTTACAGAATGGAAAACCAATAGAGGACTGTACAGATACGAATTTGGGAACACTCGAAGATCAACGAAGAATAAGTCTCAGCGGCGATGTTTTAAATAACGACAAAGAACAAGGTCAAGCAACCTATCAGACATAATATAGTCATGCTTTTAAGGTAAAGAAAACTACTCGAGTACAAAGGAGAAGTACCCGCCTTTTATTGAAGAATTTCGTAAACGAGAACCTTCCACGATCAACCGAATGAATCTGAATCAAGGTCCTGTATCAAAGGACTTATTAGCTACTTATTAAGTTAATAGAATAGCTAAATTAACAAACAAGAGTAATTAGGATCTAATCCTAATTCAACATCAGTTTAATTATATCTAAACAACTCTAATTCACTGCTTAGAATTAATTCTACTTCTTTTCATCAGTCAACCCGTTACACAACAAAACTCATGACCATGGACATCCAATGATCCAAAGTAGAACCTATACAACTCATATATTCCAACTCACAGCATGAATCTCAAATATATAACCCAAATCAACCTCTTCATTGGCACACAACCAAAAACACAATTTGACTCCAGAACACAAACCACGGCACAACACAACCCTGATTTCCTAAAAATAAAAACTGTCTAAAACCATACTGAATTTCCAAAGCAAAATATGCTCAGATTCACAATCCAAACCTCCAACATTTCAAATGCTCAAGACACTCTAACCTTAACCATGGAAGTGCGTATAAAGCACCAACAAGATCCAAAAATCCAAACACCAACTCAGATCAAACGTTAATTAAAAATTCCGAATAAAAATCCCTTACCCAACTGATGGTCGACGCAAGCAATAAGGAAACCGAAGAGGGGAGAGGCGCTCCGCGTGGACGGGTCAACCCTATATCAGAATCGACGATATCAAGCAAAGATTAGGGCCATGCTATTCGAGAAAGGAAACACAACTAATCAATAATTGCTGGATCGAGAGAAACGATAGAGGGGGTGAATATCGTAAAACGTTCGGATTAGAGTTAGAGAAATTACGCAGTGGAAGAAATAAACACAAAACGCGAACACAAGATCTTTTACTTAGTTCGGAGTCGCGGTCGGCTCCTACTCCAAGGCCCACGGTCGTTGACCGTTTACTGCAGGCAATTCTATATGTGTGCAAAACCAGTTTACAAAATGTATTTTTGAAGCAGAGGGACGTCGTCGGTGCTTGTATCTCGAGTCGGGAGGTTTCTGGAGCAGAGCGTGAGCGTAGAAGAGCGTGAATGCGTTGGAAGAATTGATTCTTAAGAAGCCTTGGCGTTGGGTGCTATTTATAGCACTTCGGGGTGCCCTGGACGTCGGGGGCGCCCCCCCCCCCCCCACGTGTCACCCGATCCGAGCTTGTCTTGGTCAGCCTCTATCCCACTCAAATAGGGCTGAGGTTTGACACTGGGGGCGCCCTGGTTGACTACTTCAGCGGGCTTCTCGGCTGGATACGTCTTATCCTCTTAGTTGGCTTGAGTGTTGGGCGCCCTGGGCACTGGGGGTGCCCTGGTGCACGGGGGCGCCCGGGAGCATGGGGGGCCCCGTCCATGAGCTGCCGAAGCACTTCTTTTGCTTCATCTGTTTTGTATTCACCTTCGGGGAGCCCGAGACACTGGGGGCGCCCTGCTCAACTTCTGCCTGACTCCTTTGAGGCTCTCTGAGCTGCAGACACTCGTTCCTTCGATCCTGCATCCAGGGTTAGTCCAAAACAACATAAAGCAGTAATATGTTAGTTTTATACAGCCTTAGCTGTCTTGGTTCTGACTTTGGGTCTCCAAAATGGAGCCCTAGGTCGAACCGACGCCTACTGTTCCCTCGTCAGGGAACGCGTCCTCACCTACTCCTCTCGGGAGAATTTACCTGATGCCAACCGGCTCCTCCGGTTGGACTTTTGCCCAGCAGTCCTTCGCCAGGTGCCTAGTTGTCCTTTCCAGGTCTTTAGTACCAAGCTGTCCTTCGCCTAGTGCCTAGCAATCCTTCGCTAGGTCTTTGTATTCTGGCATTCCTTCGCCAGGTGCCTAGCATTCCTTCGCTAGGGCTTTGTATCCTGGCAGTCCTTCGCCAGGTGCCTAGCAGTCCTTCGCTAGGGCTTTGTATCCTGGCATTCCTTCGCCAGGTGCCTAGCAGTCCTTCGCCAGGTGCCTAGCAGTCCTTCGCTAGGACTTTGTATCCTGGCATTCCTTCGCCAGGTGCCTAGCAGCCCTTCGCTAGGACTTTGTTTCCTGGCAGCCCTTCGCTAGATGCCTAGCAGCCCATTGCTAGGACTTTGTTTCCTGGCAGCCCTTCGCCAGGTGCCTAGCAGCCCTTCGCTAGGACTTTGTCTCTGCACACTTGAGTAACTTTATTAGATCACAAATAACACTTAACTTTGAATCCTTTACCAATATCAAAACAAGGTTCGATATGGTGCTTCCTGCACCAACAATCTCCCCTTTTTTGATTTATGGCAACACAATTCAAAGTTAAGTAAAAACTTTATAACAGTTAAGAACATAAGGTAAAAATGAAGCAATTTTACACAAATCAACGTTAACTTTATAACAGTTAATAACATAAGGTAAGATTTTGAAAAAAAAAATCCTTTATTTCTCACACTCCCCCTAAACCCTGAATACTTGTGTTATAAAATACTTAACTTTGACCTTTCCTCCCCCTTTTACATATATCAAAAACAAACATGGGTGAACAAAAAAATTTTGCAAACCTACATTTTGTTAAACAACTTTTACTTACAAGGCTTTGCAAAACTTAGGCAAAATTTTGAAGTCAAATTTCCAAAAAGAGTTTAACTTTGAGAATTGGGAAGATTTTGTTTAAAACTAATTTGCACACTTAGACGAATACTTTGTGTATTTTGAAAAACAAAATTTGTAAAACTTCTAGACAAGTTTTTCACCAAAAAAACTCTACTTAGAAATATTTGCCAAAATTTTCAACCAGTTTTTGCTCAGACAAATTTTGTTTACTAAGAAGAATTTTACTTAAAAAAACATGCACTTAAAAAAAAATTTGTTTAGAAATGCTTAGAAATTTTTGAAGCACTTAGAAAAATTAAACAAAGTTTCCTTTCTCTCCCCCTTAATGTGAAATTTTTCTCCTTATGTTTTAGACCATTTCTAAGTTCAGTTTTGAAAAAGGTATTTTGAAAAACTTCTGAGTATCACAAAAGAAATTCTTAATTAAGAGCAACTCGAAGTTTTCAATAAAGTTTCTTTAAAAAGGGAAAAAGTTTAAGGAAGAACTTTTTCTACTCTCCCCCTTGGTCATATATTAATAAAGAACTCTTGAAAAATATATTTTGAAAAATATTTAAAATTTGTATATCAGAGCTCATGGGTTTTGAAAACATAAATATTTGAGTGAGAGAATAATGTTAAAAATGATAATTTTTAATTAACAGCATTTTGAAAGAATGAAGAATCATGCTAAAACAAAATTAGAATTGGAGTCAAGTATATATTTTCATTGAGTCCATGCATGACAAAAAAATATTTAATCAATAAGCTTACTTGTTTTGAATATTTTAAAAACTACAAGTACTTTAAAAGATATTGAGCTTTTTGAGAGATGCAAGTACTTTGTATCTTAAAAAAGTATAAGTCACTTTAAAAGATATTATGCAATTTTTTTTTTGAAAATATAAGTATTTTTCTTTAAAAATTGAGCCTTTTTGGAAAGTCTAAGTGAAGTTTTTGAAAACTATTAGACTTTGAAAAATATAAGTAATTTTTGAAAAGTATTATGCATTTTGAAAACATAATATTTTACTTGACTAGGTTTCTTTTCCAGTCTGACACAATCCTAGGAAACCTTGTTAACTACAAGGACATTTCCTAAGTGTCCTGGAAATTTTTCAACCCAAGTAAATATTATAAAAGTAACTTCATAAGCCACAAGAATTTTGAAAAATAAAATAATAGTATTTTGAAAGAAAAAATTATCTAAGTTTTCAAAAGAATTTTAAACTTGCAGTGCATGAAAACATATAATTTTGAAAATGTTTAATAATTCTTTTAATTTGATCTCTCCCTAAACTTGACCCAGTCCTAGGAAGCTTGTTGACTACAAGCGTTCTTCCTCTGAGTTTTAGGGTTTGATTTAAATTATAAGAATTATTTAATAACTTCAAAATAAATAATTACCAAAAGAAATTTTAGAAATTCTTCTTTTGACTCAAATTCCCCCTAAATTTTACACATCCTAGGAGTCCTTGTAGATCATGAAGTGGACCTTCCTCTGTGTCTTTAGGGTTTATTAAAATCAAAAGAATAATTTTGAATAACCTTCTAGATATGATAACTTTTAAGGAGATAAATTTTTTAAAACCACAACTTGAAATGAAGATAATTTTTAAAGCATAAGCCCTAAAAAAATTTGAAATGATAATGGTTTTTCAAAGTAATATACCAAGGTTTTTGAGCCAATTTTTGAAAACCTTATTTTGAGATGATAATAAGTTTTAGAGCATAAGGTTTTTTGAAAAATCTGAATTTTTCGAAAAAAAATTAAGAAGGCCCTGTATCCGACACAGACTGACTTTTATCTGAGTTCCTTAAGGGGTTTCAGTGTTAACCAGGTTTGACTATGGTGACCATGTTTGACTCAGTTGACTATGTTTGACCAATCAATAACTAAATCAAACAAGCCCTAGATTCTATTTAAAATGAGTCTATTGTGATATTTAACATGAAATTCAATATTTTGAAAAAAAGATAGAGATGAAAAAGTAGGGTACAGTAAACTAAAATAATTTGAAAAATAGAGATAATTTTGAATAACTTTTGAAAACATTTTTTATTTGAAAGGATAGTGATTTATGCTTTTAGGTCCTAGATGTCTCACCCAGTTCTACGTGATCAAGCATGTTAACCTTATGAGTTTTGTGAGATAAATATTTTAATTTTGAAAGCATGGTTAATTTTATTAATTTTGAAAATTTTGTTATGAATCTAAGATTAACTGAAAATTTGTGTTAGATTCGAATTTGACAAAGAGTAAATTGAATTTGAATTTCAAAAATTGGCTTTCAGGTCTTGGCGAGGCACAAGGCCTTCTTTGGCCGTAGCCTTATTGGATCATCAACCCTTTCCTTGACAAAGCCTTTTAGTGAAATTTCATTTTCAAGATTACTTTTTGAGAAATTCTGGTCTAACTAGTTTGGGTCTTGGATCGGTAGCTTCGGCTAGTTCCGCCAAGATGGCTTCCCTAACGTACTATCATCTCACCTCCACCCAATACTATGTTGTTCAAATTTTAATTAACTGATTTAGTCCTTATACTAACCAATCCTAATTCTAAGCAAAAAAACAAAAGTAAAAAGAAACACATAATTAAAATAAACAATTGTCTAAGTAAGGTCATAATTGGAGTAATACTCCGAATTTTCGAAATCAGCAAGATTATGAATTAAATTTTCTAACTTATTGACCTTATGTTTTAGGGTTTCATTTTCTTGTTTCAATTTTCTGAAATTTGCTTTAATTAAGTTACATGAATCAATCACATTATTCAAGGTAAATAACGGATTTTCAAATACTGTAAATTTACCTTTGTTGATTGTTTGTCTGGCATTCTTGGTAGCTCTTTTATCTGTGCATTCACTTTTGTAATACCCGAACTCCTGACACTTGAAGCATTGAATGCGACTTTTGTCCTTTCGTGCTTTTGGAACTGATTCCTTTGTCGCCGTCGGTGGTGTCGTTCGAATCTTACGAGTAGGACACTCACTTTGGTAGTGCCCTCTCTCCCTGCATGTGTAACAAATTACATGATTTTTAAAATCTGATTTTACACTTTTACCTTTTGGTTCCTTATTGGAAATCTCCCCCTTGATTCTTGCCGCCTCGGATCTAGGCTCATCTTCTGATTCTGTGTCTGAGTCGGACTCGGGTACTAGTTGAAGCTCCTTCTTTGGTGGTTCTTTAGGATTTCTCCCTGCAAAAGAATTTACACCTTCCTCGACCATTACAGTATCTGTTTGATTATTTAATTCTAATTTTGAAAAGAATTCAAAATCGGTTACCGTCTCAGTCAATTCATCGTCTGATTCTGGTTCGACTTTGGATTTGGGTTCAGACTCTGACTCGGTTGTTTGTGCTTGGACCGAAAGGGCAAGATAACTTACCTGATCTTCTTCTTCATCTGAGATCTCTTGATGAAGGTCAATCAGTTTTTCCCAGATTTCTCTAGCACATCTGAAGGATCCGACCCGCTTCAATTCTTCATTAGTTATGCCACATTGTAGGATTGCAGTAGCCTTTGCATCTGTCTCGATCTTCGTCAGTGTTGATTCATCCAGTTTGTCCCAAGTAATTGATGTTCCTTCTTCTGTGGGGAATGTGAACCCCGTTTAGATTATCAACCATAAATCCATATTAGCCTTCAGGTGGGATTCCATTAGATTTCTCCAGGAGTTGAAATTTTCGCCAGAGAAGAGCGGTGGACGGGCACTGTTCCATTCTTGGTTGGCCATTTAGTTTATACCTCGTACACAAAAGAAACACAAAAATGTACCAAGACTTGGCCTTGGATTAGTAGTGCGGGAGAGAGAAAAAAAACTAGCTCAATAAAAGTGTTTGCACGAATTTCGAGGTAAAATAATAATAAAATAAAATAAAAATTAATGATAAATTTTTGAAAATGTTGACTTTATCAATTTTGATTAATGATGAAAAAGTAAGAATTTACTGTTTGGAAAAAATTTTGCTTAGCACGAATTTCGAGAAAAATATTAAAATAATAATTAAAAAAAATTATGACAAATTTTCAAAAATGGTTCGTTTTATCAATTCTAAGTAATGGTGAGAAAATAAGAATTCAAAATTGAAAAAGGCGTACGAATATTTTAAATACACCTACAGATATTATTTATTTGAAATAAAGATCGAGTGGTGTTGCACCACTTCGATTAACGAGAAAAGATTAAAAAAGATAAAATAATTTTGAAAATCCGAAAAACTCTCAAATTGGTGGTTGCATCAAATTTGAGCTTCCCCGCTCTAATACCACTTGCTGGATCGAGAGAAACGATAGAGGGGGGGTGAATATCGTAAAACGTTCGGATTAGAGTTAGAGAAATTACGCAACGGAAGAAATAAACACAAAACGCGAACACAAGATCTTTTACTTGGTTCGGAGTCGCGGTCGGCTCCTACTCCAAGGCCCACGGTCGTTGACCGTTTTGCGGGCAATTCTATATGTGCGCAAAACCAGTTTACAAAATGTATTTTTGAAGCAGAGGGACGTCGTCGGCGCTTGTATCTCGAGTCGGGAGGTTTTCGGAGCAGAGCGTGAGCGTAGAAGAGCGTGAATGCGTTGGAAGAATTGATTCTTAAGAAGCCTTGGCGTTGGGTGCTATTTATAGCACTTCGGGGCGCCCTGGACGTCGGGGGCGCCGCCCCACGTGTCACCCGATCCGAGCTTGTCTCGGTCAGCCTCTATCCCACTCGAATAGGGCTGAGGTTTGACACTGGGGGCGCCCGGGACGCTGGGGGCACCCTGGTTGACTCCTTCAGTGGGCTTCTTGGCTGGATACGTCTTATCCTCTTCGTTGGCTTGAGTGCGGGGCGCCCTGGGCACTGGGGGCGCCCTGGTGCACGGGGGCGCCCGGGAGCACGGGGGCGCCCCGCCCATGAGCTGCCGAAGCATTTCTTTTGCTTCATCTATTTTGTATTCACCTTCGGGGCGCCCGGGACACTGGGGGCGCCCTGCTCAGCTTCTGCCTGACTCCTTTGAGGCTCTCTGAGCTGCAGACACTCGTTCCTTCGGTCCTGCATCCAGGGTTAGTCCAAAACAACATAAAGCAGTAATATGTTAGTTTTATACAGCCTTAGCTGTCTTGGTTCTGACTTTGGGTCTCCAAAATGGAGCCCTAGGTCGAACCGACGCCTACTGTTACCTCGTCGGGGAACGCGTCCTCACCTACTCCTCTCGGGAGAATTTACCTGATGCCAACCGGCTCCTCCGGTTGGACTTTTGCCCAGCAGTCCTTTGCCAGGTGCCTAGTTGTCCTTCGCCAGGTCTTTAGTACCAAGCTGTCCTTCGCCTGGTGCCTAGCAGTCCTTTGCTAGGTCTTTGTATTCTGGCATTCCTTCGCCAGGTGCCTAGCATTCCTTCGCTAGGGCTTTGTATCCTGGCAGTCCTTCGCCAGGTGCCTAGCAGTCCTTCGCTAGGGCTTTGTATCCTGGCATTCCTTCGTCAAGTGCCTAGCAGTCCTTCGCTAGGGCTTTGTATCCTGGCATTCCTTCGCCAGGTGCCTAGCAGCCCTTCACTAGGTCTTTGTTTCCTGGCAGCCCTTCGCCAGTTGCCTAGCAGCCCTTTGCTAGGACTTTGTTTCCTGGCAGCCCTTCGCTAGGTGCCTAGCAGCCCTTCGCTAGGACTTTGTTTCTGCACACTTGAGTAACTTTATTAGATCACAAATAACACTTAACTTTGAATCCTTTACCAATATCAAAACAAGGTTCGATATGGTGCTTCCTACACCAACAATAATCACTCCACCTTACCGTATGTCGTAGAGTGAAGGTGTTGAAAGTGTCGGCTTCGACGACAAAGAGGCGACGATGACGAATGACACTCATAAGATCAAGAGCAAACAGGGGCGGCGTCGTACTCACCAAGGCTGGGTTGGTTGCCTCCCGTGTAGAGAAGTAGTGTAGAGGAATTAGGGCAGTGGTGAAGGGGAGGATCGCCGACGGCTAGGGCTTGGTCGCGCGAGAAGACTCTGCGGCGCGGCTATGCTTGAGGGAGGAGGAGTTCTCGCCCGAGGAAGGAGAAGAAGAGAGGGGGTTTACGATGTTCGGCGCCCCTGGCGTCGCTCGCGAGAAACCACCGAGGCGTGGGTTCGGCGTCAAGTAGAGAGGAATGGGGGAAGAGTGGATCTCAGTAGGGTTTTATTAATGTTTTGGTTTTTTTTACAATTAAGCCCTCCAATTTTTGCTATTCACAACTAGGTCTCTAATTTGCAAAGAGACCCTCTAAAATTTCAGTTCTCAACAAATGTTGAGTGGTACTAATCAAGGATCAAGAGGATGATTAATTAAAATTGTCAGTAATTTAAATTAATCATCGGCATTCGATATCTTAAACACGGGAAGATGAATGACTCATAATAAGTAGAGCCCATATAAAAATATGGGGGTTGGTGAGGAAGTTCAATGGTGATCTCCATTAATCGATCAGATTTGGATCCATTAGCGGGCCAAGACCCAACTCCTCCTCATGGTCCCTACCATAGCCCTATAAATACCCCATAAGAGTCATGAAACCAAGGCTAATTAATTAAGGAATTAATCCACAATTATTCATCCAAAAACAAGCCAAAACCCAAAACCTCTCTCCCTCTCTCTCTCTTAGGGTTGCGGCAACCCTATTGGAGCCGGTGGCAACAAAGGAAAAGAAGGGGAGGGTAAAGACCTCAACTCCTCCGGTTTCTTCTTCCTCTCTTCTCTACTTTGGCCGGAGCAATCTCTGCGATAGCTAAAACCGGCGGAGCAAAGGAGAAAAGCTGCTGTTGGTGGTGTTTTGCCGCCGGAACAAGGAAGAAGAAGGAGGAGAGCTTGGGTTTTGTTTTTCTCCATCATCTTCCTCTTCCATCGCCTCCTCTTGAGCGGCTAGTGTCTTCTTCAAGGGAGGAGCAGGTTACAGCTGGGAGTGGAGGTGGTCGGCGCCGGAATCAAGGAATTCTCCATGATTGGTCGCTGGCGGGCTTGAGGAGGAAGAAGGTGGTGGCTGCGGGTGTGTGTGGGATGAAAAGGAGATTAGTTCTCCCTTTCTCTTCCTCTTCTTCATCTTCCTATCATCCTACACCTCAGCTCCCTTGTGGCCGGAGCTCCTTAGGCGGTGGTGGCTGCCGACGGCGCAAGGTGGAGGTGAAGAGAGGAGGGTCGGTGCAAGGAAACCCTAGATCCTAGGGTTTGTGTTGGTGCTTGGAAGAAGATTGAAGAAAGATGATTAATTGGATGCCTTGGTGACTCCGCGTCTTGGTAGCTCGTCGCCCACACGACGTCCAAGAGGGGAGGGTCATACGGTAGAAGACTGCAAGGTAAAAGATGAGGTATACCTCTCTTTAGCTCCTTGTTCATTTCTATTATTTGCTTTGATTATTCTTATCATCGCATGTGGTTTTGTTAATTATCATAGTTTAATTACTTGTTAATTAATATTGATAATTAATTGTATCATGGACCCCGATAATAAACATAAAAATTGGCAAACTATTCGTCGTCTTTTCCGCGGTCGATTGATTCAGAAAGTTACAAGGTCTTACCTTTGGTTTTGACTAAGTTGTGACTTGAATCAATTGATATGACGACGAGACAATCGTTTGGGAGACAGATTTCTATTCGGATTAAATTTTTAATCCGTAAACATAGAGAGATCTCTCATGTTCGATCTCGTGTTCGCTAAGGAAAGCCGCCGAGCTATAACCCCCACAACTCTAGCTACACCTGCTAAATCCTTCTGTTGCAAACCACACATTTATAAATCTAAAATTGGTGCCTCTAAAGTATTGAATAATCCCCACCATAGTTTCACTTGATGGAATCTTCTTATCTCTTGGTGTGTAGCACAACATAAATGCAAAAAGAAAAAAAAAGTGTGATTTGATGCAGTTTGGTGTTGTCTACATCCTCGAGGAAAAGCCGAGGCTACTTAACATGAGTCCAATAACATAAAAAATGAACAAAATATTGCCCGCATTTTGTAAAAGATTGTCTCTCAACCAGTGCTAGATTCCTCTCTCAGCACCATATCATATTAAAATCATTAGCGATTGACCAAAAGGTTTCCCTAAGACTATTTGGCCTTTATTCAGCTATCGGCCATGTCCTAATACAAGCATTTTTGCATGCATTGGGCATGCTACTGATCTAGTAGCTTAGCGAAAAAGGTCTAGTCTAATAATCTCCGCATGATGTTACTTGACTGCTTTAGTTAAAGCTCCAAAGTGATATTTTAGAGTGGTCTTGCTTCTCTTGGTCAATTTCATTGGTCCACATGTTGAAGTCATTTAATCAACGTACTTACTCCACCCCAATTAATTCGTGTGTAAATGAATCAGTCAATGTCTCTCTACTCACTACGTAGCCATGGACGAAGATTCTTTCTCCTTGATTCCTTACTTGTAGATAATTAACAATTTTGCTCTTTTGCTTGTCTTATCTTGAGATGCATTGTGCCACCTAAGCACTATAGACATGCTAATTAACCACTTCGTGTGTCCTGGATATATTTCCAGATGATAAACATTGATCCCGGCACATCTTGAATGTAGCGTGGCCTGTCAATCTGGCGCCCCGTCAGACGAAGGTAGGGTCGGGGGGCCCACGAGCCTGCCAAGCGCAAGGCCTAGGGGGGCGGTTCAGCCCGTCTCCTCCGAAGACAGTAGGACACCAATCCCGACCGGGACGGCCGATTCGCAGCGGAATACCTCCGAGTTAGGGGAACCTCGAGTAAGGAGTATCCCGAGTCAGAGGAGCCCCGAGGCAGAAGGATACCGGGTTTTCGACTACCTCCTGCTGGGTCCAGCCGAGTCCGATCCGGTAGGAGGGTTCCAAGCCGCCAGTCGGCACTAGCACTAGAAGTTTTATCGTGATCCACAGGAACACTCACTCCCTGACACGAGATTAGCAGACGAAGTACGGGGTTAGAGCAAACCTGATACCATTCAAGTTCGAATTGCAAGTATCTCGCTAACGTCGTGATCTTCCTGCCATCCCCTGGCACCCCGTACCAAGACCACCTATGCCCGTGTGAGGCCGAGCGACGCCTGACAGCGGTCGCCCATAAGTTGACAGCACCCCTTTCCTTACTCTGGTATGCGACACAATACCCTGCCACCCTAGTTGTGTCTTACCCTGTCCTCGTACACGACAAAAGGTGGCAGACCGGACAGAAGCTGTCAGCACCCCCGGCTATATAAGTCGCTCCGCTCCGCATCCCCCCAAGTACGCGCAATAGTATTTTTGCTACTGTTCCATTGCTTTTGCTCTCCCACCACCAGGGACTGACTTGACCGTCGGAGTGCCTTGTCGGCACTTTTCCCGGCGGGTTCACTAACAGTCCTTTCCTTGCAGATCGGAGCCAGCCCATGTAGCTCATGATCCTCGGGAGACTGCGTGCTCTTGGGAGTTCACCTCGCTTCGCAACAGGATCAAATTTGGCGCTAGAAGGAGGGGTGTTCGCCTGATCGGAAGTGAAAGATGGAAGATCCCAACCGAGTCATGATGACTATCACGCCCGAGGAGTATGAGCTCCTGATGGTTGCTTGAGCTCAGAAGACCCCCAGAGGCCTTCGCAGATCGGCAGCTAGGCGCCTAGATTCCCCGAACCGGCAGTTCACAGGCATTCGGGAGGTCGGGGAAGGCGTGGCTCCCAGTCGGACGTGTGGCTCCTAGTCGGACGCGTGGCTCCCAGTCGGCTCGGCTCCCAGTCGGACGCGTGGCTGCCCACACTCCCTGAGTACAATCCGACCGAGTGTCCAGACTCTTGCCTTTGTGTGAGTTATAAACGGGCATGCCCCCGTGCACCCCTCGGTTCGGCTCCCAGTCGGACGCGTGGTGGCCCATGCTCCGTGGATATAATCCAACCGAGTGTCCAAACTCTCGTTTTCACACGAGTTACAAGCGGGCATGCCCCCGCGCACCCCTCAATTCGGCTCCCAGTCAGACGCATGGTGGCCCACGCTCCCTAGGTACAATCCGACCGAGTGTCCAGACTCTCGTTTTCACACGAGTTGTAAGCGGGCATGCCCCCGCTCCCTGGGCACAATCCGACCGAGTGTCCAGACTCTCGTCTTCTTACAAGTTATAAGCGAGCATGCCCCCGCGCACCCCTCGGCTCGGCTCCCAGTCGGACACATGGCGGCCCACGCTCCCTGGGTACAATTCGACCGAGTGTCCAGACTCTCGTCTTCGTACTAGTTATGAGCGGGCATGCCCCCGCGCACCCCTCGGCTCGGCTCCCATCCAGACACATGGCGGCCCACGCTCCCTGGGTACAATCCGACCGAGTGTCCAGACTCTCGTCTTCGTACAAGTTATAAGCGGGCATGCCCCCACGCACCCCTCGGCTCAGCTCCCAGTCGGACCTGTGGCGGCCCACGCTCCCTGGGTACACTCCGACCGAGTGTCCAGACTCTCGTCTTCGTACGAGTTATAAGCGGGCATGCCCCCGCGTACCCCTCGGCTCGGCTCCCAGCCGGACGCGTGGCGGCCCACGCTCCCTGGGTATAATCCAACCAAGTGTCATGACTCGCGCCCGCGTGCGAGTTATAAGCCGGCATTCACCCGCACACCTCTTGGCTTGGCTCTTGATTGGGGCGTGAGCCGATTCAAGTTATCCGGGGTTAAGTCGACCTAATGGTAGTGCCCCGAGCCTCCCGAGTCAGTGACCTTATATCTGTCCTGGTTTCCTTGACCCAAATAGTTGGTAATTTCTCCGAGTGGCCAACACTATAAACCATCGCACTCGAAGGCGTAACTTGGTAGCTCACGAAGCCGAGTTAACAGTCACCTCACACGAGTTGCTCTCACTAACAATTATTCATGCCAGTAACACTCAAAGTAAAGACAATCACATTAAGAGAAGCATAGCAAAAAAGAACTTGTATTAAAAATGAAAATAGTACAAAATTTGAGGCAAGCCTCTACAAGATAAAGAAATAAGAAAAAAACTTGACCCTCATTTGAAGGGTCAGTGGATCTCCTCAGACATGTTTTGAGTCATACCCGAGAGCTTAACTACCGAAAGGGGCAGGTCGGGGGTTATATGCCTGCCCTGCTTGAGTTGCTCGAACATGTTAAGCATTTGATGCTTCAACATGGCTCGGAGCCGCTCAGACACCTACCGGCTAAACTCCATAGAGTTGATGTACTCAACTCTACGGGCGTCCCATCGACCGGTTTCCCCCTCCTTTTAAGAGCGCAGCTCTTCGAGCTTCACTCTAGTTGCCTCCCACTCCGCCTTCTCAGCCTTCAGACGTCGGAGCTCTTCCGCCTGCTGATTTAGCTCTTGGTCTCGGGAACTTAACTCGTTCGTCAGTTCCTCCATCTTCCTAGCCTGAGCCGCCGCCTCTTCCTCCTTGGCCCGCAGCTGAGATTTGAGGGACTCAGAGGCCCCAGATGCCTCGAGGAGTTCAGCCTAGGTTTAGGTCAGTTCGCCCCGAGTCCTCGCCTGGATAGCCCAGGCCTTGCGCAGCGTTCTCCAGATTCGAGATCCGGATGTTCGACTGAGCGACGGTCGAGTCGGCCGTCTCGACTTGGCCACAGGTGACATTCAGTTGTTCTTTCGAGCGTGCCAAGCGATCCTGCAGGGCGATCACCTCGGCTCGTAGATCGCTCAGGCTGGATTCGTTAGACGTGAGCTGAGTGTGTTTGAGGCGTGTCTTCAGAAATTCCACTTGTTGCTCAGCTCGCGCCCGAGCCGAGGAGTGAGTCAGGAGTGACATAGATAAACTATGGCACGATCCCCAGAACTGCAAAAAGGAGAAAGGTTATGAAAATTCTAAAGCTGAGTCAGTAGCAAGCAAAGAAAAGTTGGGGAAGGTATACCTGGGTAGCTTCGAGGAAGAAGGAGTCGGTCTTGCTACCCGATCAGCGGTAGTAAGACCCCTCGAGTCCTTGTAGATATCGATCCGCTACCGGTCTATACAGCCGTAGTTCTTGGCACCGGTCCGGTAGCTCTCCACGAGGCACTCCCAGGCGGCAGTCGGATAGCGTGGGCACTGGGAGGTGCAGTGTGGGCCGATTGATCTGACCGGCGGCCGACGGAGACCTCGATCCCTCTGGTAGTGGGAGGTCGGGTGTGCCGGAGGAGATGGAGGGAGTCGCCCTTTTCTTCTTCTTCTTAGGGCGCTTGCTGGAGGAGGGCCTAGCCGAGTCCCCGGTCGGGGATGGAGCCTGTCGACGCCTGGAAGTAGGGGTAGCCGCTAGCAGTTCCGTTTCTGGACCGGCGGTTGCAGGGATTTGCTCCAAGACGGTCGGAGCCAGGTCCGTTGGAGTAGCCCCGGTCGGGGCATCCTCCTTCTCCTTCAACTGCAAGACGACTCAAGCCTCTATCTCAGCGTTGTCGACGTCGAAACCCTCTTCCAAGGTCGCCGCCAACATCATTGTAGCTGCCAAAGTAGCATGATCTTAGTTAGAGCTAAAAATATTCGGAGGAAATATCGAAGTACTTACCGAATGAGGCAGGCCGCGGAGTCGGCACCGGACTGAGGCCGAAGGTAGCAAGGATCTCCTCCTTCAGCAGGTTAACTCCGTGGAAGTGCCTACCTCCTAGTTTAGAAAGAGCAGATTGGTAGGCAACGGAGGTGCGGTAATTTCTGGGTAGGGGAGGAGAGGAAGGAAGATCTTCGACCCAGGCCGTGGGCCAGCTCGGGGTCGGAGTAGGCTTAACGATGAAGTAGCGTTCCTTCCAACCTTTGTCAGAGGATGGAAGTTTCGCTAGGAAGGAGGTTTTAGCTCGGGCTTGGAAGAAAAAGTCGCCCAGCTCTTGTTTCTTTGGGTAGAAGAAGTAGTGGAAGATTTTAGGTTGGAGAGGTATTTGGTACAAGGTGAATATAACCACCGAGCCACACATCAAACGGATGGCGTTCGGGGCTAGCTGGGGTAAAGGTATTCTGAAGTAGGTACAGATGGAGGAAATGAAGGGATGGATGGGGAAACGGAGGTCGACCTGTAAATGGTCTCGGGACAGGGTGATGAAACCAGAAGGGGTCGAGTCGGGTCGGTCGAGTCGGGTCGGTCGAGTCGGGTCGGTCGGTCGGGTCGGGCAGGCGCAGTCGGTGGTCAGATGGGATATGATAATCCGACTGCAATTGGTCGAGGTCATGAAAATGGAGGTCGATAACCATGGTAGAATATCATGGCTCGGGTTGTGCAGAAGGAGACTCCATGAGAAAGATAGAGGGACAAAGGAACTAACCGAAGTGAGGGAAACCGCCTGAGAAGATGATCGGAGAGAAAGCACCACCAAAGCTCGCCAGAACCCTAGCAGAGCGCGCGAGAGCAGCAGCTCGGTATCAGAAGTGAAAGGTGATGGTAAAAACGGAGGGGTAAAAGGCCTATTTATAGGGGCCGAAGAACGACGCCTATCGTCCGATGACGAGCCGGAAAAAAGGCGGGATTAAGCCGGGACCGTCCGATCAGGCCCGAGGTGACTCCCGAAGCGACAGAGCACACGTGCGAATCAGACATTCGCGAAGATGGGTGGCGAGCTCCTCATTGCTCGGGAAAGCAATGGCCAGAGGACGCGTGTCCGGGTGATTACCGCGGTCATTAATGAAAGGAATGTGATTCGATCTGGTTCAGGTCGGGTGTAAAACAGGAAGAGACGAGGCAAGGCTCGTCTCGCCGATGGGACACTCCATTCGGGTTCGATGGGAAAGATTGACGACAGGAATTAGGTCTCTGAGGCGCGCCAGACTCATTGCCTGGACATTGGTCCTATTAGGATGTATACTAAGAGTCTAGACTTTTTGTATGAACATCTACATTTTGGAATAAGAATCACATGATCATGATTGCATTTTATATCTGTATATATGTGTGTGCATGTTGTCTAATACTTTACACTGTAGATAACATGATGTGTGGTATCACACAGAAGATCATGTTATTCAGTCCCTTGTAGAGTATAAGAAGAGACTCACAACCTAGATGGTCTTGGACAAACCATTGGCATGGTTGTAGTGTAATTTGATATGGTCTGTCTTGACCATAGAGTTACACTAGTACACTCTGAGTGTATTGAGCGTACCAACTTTGAGGTGATTCAATTTATACTTACTATATAATTGAATCAGACCTCAAGATATTATTTTGTACATGCTCTTAATCCCGATATAATAATGGGCACATGTACTTAGTATTTATTTCTTTGATTTATCAGTGGGCGAGATTTATTCATTAAATCGATAGGCTAGGTAAATTGGGAAATAGTATTATTTGCATGGTGTGCCGTGTTGGTGCAATTTGCACTAATAGTTAAACTTGGGTTTTGATGAATGACAAATAGGTTAAAGTTAGGCTTGCTTTTGGTTTTGATCTCTTTACTAAGTGTGCAGGGTTGAAAGACTTAGGACCTGACACCAGGCTGAAGTCCAGGGTGGTTGAGTCCTGGCAGGAAGTCCAGTTGGGTTCGTGGGGCCTGACAATTGGCTGAAGCCCAAGTTGGTTGAAACTTGGCAAAAAGACCAGGGTAGTTGAACCCTGGCAGGAAGACCTGGTGGGTTAAGAAGTTGAGTAGAGCTGCACGAGGTAAGTAAGGTAAGTCACTGGAGGAGCGAACCAGTGAGGACGGGTCCTATTTTAGGACTGTAGGCGCAGTCCAACTTAGGCCCATTTTGTTGACCTCGGTTGAGTCCTGGTTAGATCCTTATCCAGGTTTGGACGGGGTTTAATTAACTCTAAATTCATTAACTCTATTTTACAGGATTTATTTGATATGTGAACTAATTAGATTTTGTAGGTTAATTTTATAAATTTATTCCTCATCGAAAGCCTCGGTGGAGGATAAATTTTCATTTAAATTATTTGTATTTCTTATTTTGTTTTGGAGAATAAAATTATTCCTAAAGGATAAAATCTTATTGTTATTTTCTAATTATTCCTATTAATGCTTAAAATTCTCACGTGAAGCCTAGCTAGAAGGATAAAATCTCTTTTTAAATTGTATTTTGAATTATTTTTTCGAAAAACAAAAAGCCTTGGTGAGGTAAGAGGATAAAACCTCTTGGTTAACTTTTTCAGATTAAATTTTATTTAAATTATTTAAGTAAAGCAAAGATAGAAACATTATCTTGTTTGAATTATTCCTTCTTGCTGATGGATAAAATTTGAGCTGAGAAGATCATGCATCGATGCACTATAAAAGGAAGCAAGCAAGCCCTCTAGGAGATAGAAAAAAAAAATTCTGGTTCAAGCTTTGGCACTCTCTTGCTTCCACGCTCCTCTGCTGCAGTTTGTGCTTTGACTCAACGTTGTCCGACCGCTACCGGAAGATCGCTCCCAACACCCAAGCTGCTTCAGATAAATCTAAGTGTTGGGTAACATAATTTTTGTTCTGTCTGCACTTAAATTATTAAAAGGGGAAGTGTAGGGTTGTTACACTTCCACCTAATCTTGTATTCGAATCACTCTACCGGGAGTTTGCCGGTAGAGGTTTTTAGTGGATTGCCCACAGGAAAGGCTCAAGGAGCCTGGGTCTTCAAGTAGGAGTCGCCGAAGGCTCCGAACAAAGTAAAACTCCTCGTGTAATTTTTTATTATTTTTCGCTTTCACTTTTCGTTTTAATTTTTCCGCTGTGCACGTTTTTCAAAGCATCGTACAATTTTCTATCGACTCTGATTCTATAACGAAGATTTTAAAAGTCACGTGATTCACCCCCCCCCCCTCTCACGTGCATCGGTCCTACAAGTGGTATCAGAGCGTTGGTACGCTCTGAATCGGTGCAACCACCGTAAGAGCCGGGGGAGATCCAGTTTTTCGCATTTTGTGTTTTTCGTTGCACAATCTAAATTAAGTATTGTTGCTTAAATTTGGATCTTTTTCTTTTGTTCGTTCAGTTTTACTCGAATTTGGTGCAACACCATTTCGAGTCGCTCTTCACTTATTCTTTTTTTTACCACACCACTAATCCAAGACTTAGTCTTGGAACGAGTTTTGTTGTTTTTTTTAAGTCACAAATGGCCCAGAGTGAAGGTTACAGCATTGCTCGTCCTCCGCTCTTCAACGGGGAAGATTTCCCCTACTGGAAGCGGAGAATGGAAGTGTATCTCAAAACCGATATGGATCAATGGTTCGCGGTGCAAACTGGCTACAAACCACCAATGGACGAGGTAAACAAGGCGCCACTGAAGCCCGATAGATGGAACCTGGAAATGAAGAAAAAAGCTCAGATCGAGTTCAAAGCGCAGAACACCCTCCAGTGCGGACTAACCAAAGAAGAGCTGAACAGAATCGGACCAATCGAATCAGCAAAAGAACTTTGGGATAAACTAATTGAATTGCATGAAGGCACTACTGATGCAAAGGCAACAAAAAGGGATTTGCTTTTAAATAAATTGTTTAATATGAAAATGCAGGAAGGAGAATCTGCAAGTCAACTTCACGCTCGGATCAAGGACATACTAAATGGACTCCACCTGATTGGGCACAAACAAGAAAATAGAGACATTATAAGGTATGCACTAAATGCCTTTCCTTGAAATTCATTATGGGCATCCATTGTAGATGCTTATAAAATCTCTAGGAATCTTTCCAAAATAAATTTAGATGAACTGTTTTGTGAATTAGAGTTGCATGAACAAACTAACGCCAAGGCCGAGAAAGGGTTTGCTTTGTTTGCAGATTCTTCAAGAAAGGTCAAGTCGAAGAAGAATATTCAAGAAGAATCCGAAGAAGAACTAGAGTCAGACTCAGACGACGAGGAGCATATGGTAAACTTGGTAAGAAAAGTCTTTGCCAAAAAGAAGAACAAGTTTTCAAAAAGGGACCTCCAAAAGATAATGAAGCCCATCAGCAATGAAGGTAAAAGCAAAATGACCTGCTTCAGTTGCAACAGAAAGGGGCACTTCAAACATGAATGTCCCTATAAAAAGGAGGACCAACCCAAGAAGAACAAGAAGAAGAAGGCTTTACAAGCCACCTGGGACGACAGCTCGGACGACTCTGACAATAAACCACCAAAAAATTCAAGTTACCTGGCGCTAATGGCAACCGGACATGGATCGGACTCGGAAAGCGACGAAGATTCCGAATACGAGTCGAGCCAAGAGATCGGACTCTTTTCGGATGGCTCGACTAAGGTATACTTAGATTCAATTAATAAAAAGTTTTTTAAGATTATCTCTGTTTTAAATAAAAATTTATTTGCATCTGAATCTTGGAATGACCAGCGTCTTAAGGAAAATCAAGACCTTAAGGAGCAATTAATTAATACCAAAACCTTAACTGAATCAACTCAAAATGAAAGAACAATTGAACTGGAAAATGATAACTCCACCCTAAAGGGTGAAGTTCAAAACCTTAAGGACTTACTAACAACTTTTACAACCCGGTCCAAGAATCTTGACCTTATTCTTGGATCTCAAAAGGGCGTGTACAATAAATCTGGGATAGGATATAAATCAGGATCGACCCAAAAATCCTTTATCTCATTTGTCCACCCACGTGAAAACCGGCGAAAAGCGTGGGTCCCGAAAGCTTACCTAACAAAGCAAGTAGGGCAAAACCAATACTATGTCCCCAAGAAGGACATTCATTACATTGACCCTAAACACCCTACCTATAATTTAGGGGGAGGCACCAAATTAGTTGGCACCTCAAAGTCACCCTCTACCCGTCTGGGTACCTAGGACTAGTTTCAAAAGTTAGTCTGATACTTGATCTACTCAGTACTAGGGTAGGGCGAGCTGATAGTACGTTAGGGAAGCTGATCTAAGGAGTCATGTAGGGGAAGGCGTCCTTTATTTGGTCTTCTTAGCCCAGTGGAACTAGCCGGAGCTACCCCGCCACATCCTAGACTAGTTAGACCAAGGAGTTTCAATAGGTAGGTTAAAAGTACAACTTCCTTAAGCGGTTTTGCCTAGAAAGTGGTTGTTGATCCAATAAGGCTTCGGCCAAAGAAGACCTCTGTGCCTCACCACGGCGTGGAAACCAATTATGGAAGTATACTTTTAAACTGCTTCTTGTCAAACCTGAATCTAACAAAAGGTCAGATTAACTTTTATAAATCAAACTCAAACTTATCTCACACAAATCATAGGATCCCTTTGATTGACAACTTAGATCAAGTGAGATGAATAAGGACAACTAAACTCAAACCTCAAAATTCAAATTAACAAATTCAAAATTCAAATTAACGAATTCAAAATTCAAAATTCAAATTAACGAATTCAAAATTCAAAATTCAAATTAACAAATTCAAAATTCAAAATTCAAATTAACAAATTCAAAATTCAAATTAACAAATTCAAAATTCAAAATTCAAATTAACAAATTCAAAATTCAAATTAATGAATTCAAAATTCAAAATTCAAAATTCAAATTAACAAATTCAAAATTCAAAATTCAAATTAACAAATTCAATTTAACAAATTCAAAATTCAAAATTCAAATTAACAAATTCAAAATTCAAATTAATGAATTCAAAATTCAAAATTCAAAAAAAATAAATTCAAAATTCAAAATTCAAATTAACAAGTTCAAAATTCAAAATCCAAATTAACAAATTCAAAATTTAAAATTCAAATTAACCAATTCAAATTTAAAATTCAAAATCTTAAATTTTTTAAATTTCTTAATGTTTCTCGAAATTCAAAACTCTTAAGTTTTTTTTCATATTTTTCAATGTTGTTCAAAATTCAAATTTTCAAACTCCTTAAGTTTTTTTTAAGTTGTTCAAAATTCAAATTTTAAATTCCTTAAATCTTTTAAATTCCTTAACTTTTTCAAAACTTCAAGTCTTCAATTTCTTAAGGTTTTTCAAAATTCAAATTCTCCTAAGCTTTTTAAATTCAAATTTTTAAACTTCTTAAGTTTTTTTGGGGTTCAAATTTCTTAAGTTTCTTTAAATCATTCCTTTAACTCATTAAAAACTTAAACTAAATTCTAAAAATTTCCTACTTAACTGTAGAAAAACAAGTGGATTATCGACAGTGGGTGCTCCAGACATATGACTGGGGATCCCACCAAGTTTACAAAACTCAAGTACAAAAGTCTAGGGACAGTTGCGTTTGGAAACAACGGTAAACTTAAGGTAATTGGCCTAGGTAACATTGAACTTGAGTTTGATTTTATAATTAAAAATGACTTACTTGTTGAAAACTTTCACTTCAATTTACTAAGTATCAGCCAATTGTGTGACACTGGGTATAAGGTTAGGTTCTTGTCCAATGAATGTATGATCAAACACACTGACAACCCAAACATCGCACTTAGAGGACATAGACACAATAACATCTATGAAATTAGGTTAACCTGTCCCCTAGCAAATTGTCTTTTAACACATAAGGATGAGACTTGGCTATGGCATAGGAGACTTTCACACACTCACTTCAGAAAATTACCTAAACTAAATGGTTTAGTTAGAGGCCTACCAAAGTTACCTAACTTTGAGACAACCTTATGTAATGCTTGTCAACAAAGGAAACAAACTAGATCAACTCACAAACCAACTAATCAAACTCAAACTAAATCAATTCTTGAATTAATTCACCTAGACTTATTTGACTCACATGGGGTAAAATCAATTAGTGGGAATCTATACTGTTTAGTAATTATAGATGACTATTCAAGATTCACCTGGGTAAAATTCTTAAAAAATAAAGATGAAACGTTTGATATATTTACTCAATTTTGCAAATTAATAGAAAATGAAAAAGAGGTTAAAATTATAAGACTTAGGAGCGATAACGGTGGGGAATTCAAAAATCAAAAATTTAATCAATTCTGTTTAGAAAATGGCTACCACCATGAATTCTCCTGCCCTAAAACACCTCAACAAAATGGAATTGTAGAAAGAAAAAATAGAACACTACAAGAAGCAACCAGAACAATACTTAATGAATACAACTTACCTAAATACCTTTGGGCCGAGGCTGTCAGTACAGCCTGCTATGTACAAAACAGAATAACTATAAATAAAAATCTAGGAAAAACGTCTTTTGAAATCTATTATAACAAACAACCTAATATTAAGTATTTTAAAGTATTTGGATGTAAAGTGTATATATTAAATACTAGAGAACACTTAGGAAAGTTTACATCTAAGGTTGAGGAAGGTATCTTTGTAGGTTATTCCCTTACCAGTAGAGCCTATCGAGTTTATAACAAAACTACCCTAAGAATTGAAGAAACTACAAATAACTCTGATCAAACCACCTACCAACCAATTGATTTTGTTAGGTCCAGTACTGACCCAGATGAAAGCCCAATTAAGGACCAAGACCATGATCTGACTGAACCTTCACATAACCAAACCAGAACTATTCGAGTCAGCTCAGCCCACCCTAGTGATCAAATCATAGGTGATCCAGAACTAAGGGTTCAAACTAGGTCAGCCTTTAGAAACCTTAGCCAAATTGCTTTAATTTCCAAAATTGAACCAAAATCAGTAGAAGAGTCTTTACTTGACCTTGATTGGATCATAGCTATGCAAGAGGAGTTAGCCCAATTTGAATGTAGTCAAGTCTGGGATTTAGTACCCTTACCTAAAGACAAAAAGTTCATTGAAACCAAATGGGTCTTTAGGAATAAACTTAACGAACAAGGTGAAATAATCAGGAATAAGGCTAGGTTAGTAGCTAAAGGGTTTAGCCAAGTAGAAGGACTTGATAATGATGAAACCTATGCCCCTGTAGCTCGACTTGAGTCTATTAGGATGCTTTTAAGTTATGCAGCCCATAAAGGATTCAAATTGTATCAAATGGATGTTAAGTCAGCCTTCCTAAATGGCCTAATTAAGGAAGAGGTTTATGTAGGACAACCCCCTGGTTTTGAAAGCTTAGAACACCCTGACTATGTCTTTAAACTAAAAAAAGCCCTATATGGACTTAAGCAAGCCCTTAGGGCCTGGTATGAAAGACTGTCTAACCATTTAGTATCTAAAGGTTTTAACCAAGGTAAAATTGACCCAACACTATTTGTTAAAACATTAAAAACTGATATTTTTATAGCCCAAGTATATGTAGATGATATAATATTTGGCTCAACTAACTCAAAATTTTTGCAAGATTTTATAACGGTAATGGAAAATGAATTTGAAATGAGTTTAGTGTTGGGATCGGATGGCTAGAGAGGGGGGGTGAATATAGCCAACCAATTGCAACTTGAACACTTATAGCGATTTCTGCAACTTAAATATCAGTAGCACAGCGGAAAGAGTAGAAAACAGATTATGCAGAAAACGTAACGGAAACAAAACAAACACAACTAGCAAGATCGCTAACAAGGAGGGTTTACAAGGTTCGGGGATAACTTGCCCCTACTCCTTGGCGTGCCCTTAAGGTGGGCGATCCCTTGATCGTCGGCAGATCAAGCCCCGGTTATCACCGGATAAATCAGCAACCTCCTTCTCGGTGGAGAAACCTCTCCACAGTGTGTTTCAAACAAGGATATAGTTTAAGCACAAAGAAACAACAAGAAGTATCTTACTCAAACACTTAGCAAGGACAAAAACACAGCAAGCTTCCCTGAGCTCCACCCAGTGGCGATCTCACGCAAGAACCCTTCTCCGTGACTTCCCACTGTCGGACTCCAAGCCTCTTGTTTTCTCCTTCTAGCACTCAAGTAAACGATGGTTGCTTCTCAATTGATTGCTCAAAAGTGATGAAGATCACAAGAACACAGCAGGCAAGTTGTGGAGAACTCAAGGCACGGCAAGAACAATAGTTCGCAAGACCTTTTTTTTCACTAAGTCATCCACCGCCCTTTTTGATTCTTCACATAGCACCAGGTGACAACATCTCTGTAGCTCCCAGCTACTCATCTGCCAACGCCAGCCTCTACTGAGCTATCTCTGGACTCACTGAGCTCCCCTCAGTCAAGCTCCAGTCTCCGCTCCAGTCTGCAGCTCGCCGTTGCAACCTGAGATGGGAAAATGGACAAACCTGCTCCAAGGAAAGTCTCCATTGACCTCTCCTTAAGTGTTTGAATCCTTCCCTGTCACCTATAGCTTGATCAGAGTATTAGAACAGCAAATCAACCAGCATATCAAATATCATAGGAAAGTGGCAGTGAATCGGTTGTGTTCAGACGCGCTTAGAGCGTCTGACAATGCAATTTGAATTAAAGTGATCGGTCACCGGACCGATCAGAGAGCCTCCTGATCGGTCACCAGACCGATCAGGCTGGTTCCAGACCGATCAGGCTCCGTCCTGATCGATCCCCAACGCTCAATCAGAAATCGCGATTTCTTTGAGATTCTCCTGGACCGATCACCAGACCGATCCCAGGTCGTGGATCGTTCACCGGACCGATCCACCCTTATATTGGGCGATTTCTGAGTTTCACAAGCTAAGCCTTCTGATCGGTCACCGGACCGATCAGGCAGCCTCCTGATCGGTCACCAGACCGATCAAAACCTGACCAGACCGATCAGGCTCCGTCTTGATCGATCATAGAGAGGAACCTGCGACGCTTGATCGTTCTCCGGAACGATCTGCACAGTAAACCTGATCGGTCATCAGACCGATCAGGAGCAGTTCAGCAAGGGAACTCAACCTCACTGCTCACTCCCTGATCGGTCACCAGACTGATCAGGAGCCAGTCAATGGGTGAAACGCATACTCCCTGATCGGTCACCAGATCGATCAGGAGCAGCACAGTAGGTTCCCAACCTCACTGTGTGCTCCCTGATCGGTCACCCGACCGATCAGTCATCGCTGGATCGGTCACCAGACCGATCCACGAAGGAGCAGCGTGCCAGAATCCCTGATCGATCACCAGACCGATCCAGGGACTCAAACTCAGCCCTCCAAGCTAAGTTTCCAGCCACCTTAGCCCTCCAAGCTAAGGATTTTCCATCTAACTCTCCAAGTTGGGAATTTGTACCTAACCCTCCAAGTTAGGACTTTTCACCTAGCCCTCCAAGCTAGGACTTTTCACCTAGCCCTCCAAGCTAGGACTTTTCACCCAACCCTTTCGAGTTAGAACTTCATCCAACCTAGCCCTCCAAGCTAGGCACCTGACCCTCCAAGCCAGGACT
>JAGFNQ010007385.1:395948-448926 GCA_024364735.1 Boesenbergia rotunda | reverse complement strand
CGGCCGGTCGTCCGAGGTTGAAAAAACTTCGTTAATCATTTTTTTTATGTGAATCTTTTAGAGATTGGATTGAAGAGATTAAGTGCGGAACTAATACAATTAATGGTTTGTATTGATCTACCCTTTGATTCAGGAAGAGATTTTCACACAAAACTTTGTCTAAAATCTCAACGCGTAATTTCCTAAGTTAAATCTTTCTCGCTTAGTCAACTAGCAAGCTGTATGGCATACTATCGAGATGGCAGACTTGTGGAGCTCCATATCCTACATAAATGATTTGTGGGAGATTAATTATCCTTGTGCTATAACTCTACAACCCGTTTACTATCTCTGCTACACCCCACGAGATTAATTATCCTTGGGCCATCTCCTGTCTCCCTGATGCCTATCTGTAATCAAATTGCAAGATGGTTGAAGCTATTATTTCATATGGTGTGGAATCTCATAATCAAAAGGACGCCTAAATGAATTGAACCTTCTTGGATAAATTTGATATTTAATTTGATAAGAGTTTATTTACGTTCGTTTAATATACAAAATTAAATAAATAAATAAGTTTAAATAAATCATTAAATTAAACGAATAAATTTGAATGTATTTGTATTCAGCTCATTAATGTTTATATGAATTATGTTTATCAATGAAATTTTTATCAACATATTAAATAAAAAATCAAAATGAGCAAATGAAATGGTATTATCAAGTGCAATAATCAACTAGATAAATTTAAAATGTAAAAGTTTTAAACAAACAAACAGATTTGAATTAAAAACTCGATAAAATCTAACGAATCAAACTCAACTTGCCTTGATTTGACTACACCTTATCAACAAGTTTGAACATGACAAATCTGGGATGAAATTCCCACCCACTTAGGAGCCGCTGCATTATTGTTATTTACTTACCTAGATCTCGTTCTGGGACCAACGATGATGAATTATTTGAGGCGACCAAAATCTTTTTTGCCATATTGAACCTCACAAAACTTGGACTTGGCTCATTTACTACCTATGCCCATCATCATCTTTTTTGTTTTTGTGTGTGTCAAAAGTGCATTTTTTTAAAATGTTAAAATAGTACCTTAGCATATTTTCATTTGTAAATTGTCTTTAAATCCTCAATTGAATCTTAAATTTTATCCTCAGTCTCTATGTCAGAAAAAATTTATTTCTATTTCATACATACAAAGTTTCATTTACTTCAGCTCCCTAATAAATATTACTTTACGTAATTGCCTTTATTATTTTTAGGTACAAAAACTCCAAAATAAGGTATAGTTTTTCCCAAATTCAGTATCATATAATTAAAATCTAGTATATTTTATATCAAATTAAATACCACACTTTTTATACGTATAAAAATTTCAGGAAGAAGTATAATTCTTCCTAAATTCTGTATATTTCAATTAGAATTTAGTATATGTTCTATCAAATTGAGCATAATTTTTTTTCCATCGAACCAATTGATTAGAAGTTCATACCTAATTGCTCTTATTATTTTTAGGTACAAAATATCCAAAATGAGGTATAGTTCCTTCTAAATTCAGTATCATATAATTAAAATCTAGTATATTTTCTATCAAATTAAGTACCATACTTTTTATATGCCAGGGAGAAATATAATTATTCCTAAATTTAATATATTTCAATTAGAATTTAGTATATGTTTTATCAAATTGAGCACAATTTTTTTTTCCACTGGACTAATTGATTAGGAGTTTATACCTAATTGCCTTTATTATTTTTATATAGAAAATGTCCAAAATGAGGTATAGTTCCTCCTAAATTCAGTATCATATAATTAAAATCTAGTATATTTTCTTTCAAATTAAGTACCATACTTTTTATACGTATAAAAAGTCTAAAAAATAAGGATAATTCTTCCTAAATTCATTATATTTCAATTAGAATTTAATATACATTCTATCAAATTGAGCACAATTCTTTTTCCACTGGACCAATTGATTAGGAGTTCATACCAATTGTTTAACTTATGATGAATTGATTAGATCATACTCAATTTGATATAAAGTATACTGAATTTTAATTAAATGATGTTGAATTTAAAAAGAATTATACTTGATTTCAAACTTTTTGAACCTAAAAAAATTAAGGGATAATTCAATAAATCTGTAGTTAAAACACATGAAACATTGCATGTAGGGGGTGGAAATAAATTTTTTCTTACGCAGGGACCGAGGAAAAAGTTGAGTTTGCATGCATGAAGTTTAGGATAATTTTTCCTATTTTCATTGTCATATCAAAATATTTTTTAATTAAAATTATTTAAATTTAATCAAAATAACTCCATCTTAGTTCAAGTCAATTCAAAATTATGTTATAGATTATTATAACATAGTTGCTATAATTGTTATAATAATTAACTATTGTCAATTACTACTATAGTGATTTGATCAAGTTCAAATGATTTTGATATAATTTTAATTAAATTAGTAAAAAGTATTTTTGTATAATAATATTTCATATATACTAATATTGATTAAATTTAAGTAATTTTATTATATATCATTGTAGCTACTATAATAAATTAAATTTAAGTAATTTTATTATATATCATTGTAGGTACATTATATTTTTAAATGAGAAATGTATTGGATTACTATTTTAACTTTATTTTTGTAATAAAAATTAATAACGGCTTCTTTTTTTAATTTTACCTTTTTTTCACTCTTCCAAATTTGCATGCTCGTATTGCCGCCTTAACTCCCATAAAGCTACCTCAAAGCTCGCACGTTTCCCAAATTGAACGGTAACTAGTTTCGAATCTAAAGCATACTCGCACGTTACGCAATATAATTGAACGGTAAATAGTTTGGATCTGAAGCATTTAATTACGGTTTTTATAACGCACATGAATTTTTAAATTGATAAACAACTGTAGTGTACTATTTTTTATATTTATTAAAGAACACATTTAATTTTAATTATATATTTTTCTATTTTTTTCAATTTTTTATATTATTATTATTTTTATCTCTTTTCTTTTTTCATCTCTTTTATATGCATAATATGGATCTCACAATATTTTAAATTATATTTGGTAAGAGATACTTTAAAATATAATATAATCAATATTATTTTACAAAATTAATTATTTTATTTTGTATAATTTTAAAATTATAATTTAATCTGAGTTAAAAAAACTAATAAAATTTTATAATCTGAATTAAAAGGTAAATAATATATAAACTATTATTCTTAATCAAATATAGCCTTAAGGTAAAGTTAAGATTTCAATTTGATATGAAATATGAGCCTGATATGTTTCATATCGGTCATATTGGACTTGATATGTCTATGTTAGGCTTGATATGATGTATATAACACTCACATTAGGCTGATTGTTATGATAATATTTTAACACTTCTAGAAAATTGAAATGAGCAATAGAAGATATTGTTGGACTCCTTACCTCATAAATTCATATGAGGTATTTAGGTCGATCAGTGAGTTTTGATCGAAATCACTAATGGACCTATGCAGGTCGAATTATATTTATTTTAGATCTTATAAATTTATGAGATTACAAAAAATTTAATAATGTCATTCATTATTTATATAGACTTTTCTAAAAGTATTAAAACATCATGGAAAGAATTAATTTAACATGGACATGATATGCATCATATCATGCCTACGGGTCATATTAAGATTTAGCTAAACTTTAAATATTGTGGGCCTATCATATGCATGTATATGTATGTAGGTAAACGAGGAGAGAACGAGGAGAGAGTAAAAAAATTAGTGGAGAAAATAATTAATTTTATCAATATGAGGAGAAAAATACATAGGTAGTATTTTTTTTAATGAATATAAAAATAATTAACCTACCTCGGTTAAAACGCAGATTTAACTACCGTAAAGCAAAGCGGAATTGATTTCCCTTTTTTTTTTTTCGCTTATATATACTGTGCATATAATGGATGTCGCTCAACGATGAAGCAGCAAGCTAATTAAGCTCCTACACTAGTCATATCATTTAGGAAAGTACAGAGATGAGGAGCACCGGCAGTCGCTGGCGGTTCGCCGTCGTTTTACTCGTCTCAGTCATAGCCTTCGCCTTCATCTCTTCCCCCCTCTCTCTCAAGTTCAAACAACTCCTCCTCCTCCTCGTCTCCCGCCATCCTCTGCTCCTTTGCCTCTTCTGGTGTTCTCTCGTCTCCCTCGCCGCATTCCTCATCCGCCGCCCCCTCCCCGTCTTCCTCGTCGACTACAGCTGCCACAAGCCCGACGCCGACTACCGCGGCAGCTACGAGATGTGCGAGTACTTCGGCCGCCGCAGCCGGAGTCACTCGTCGGAGAGCGAGGACTTCATGCGCGCCATCTTAAGCAAGTCCGGCCTCGGCGACGAGACCTACGCGCCGCCCTTCGTCTTCCACTCCGACGACCTCCGCGCCAAGTTGCAGTGCGCCATCCACGAGGCGGAGGAGGGCATGTTCGGCGCCGTCGAGCACCTGCTCGCCAAGACCGACGTCCACCCGTCGCAGATCGGCCTCGTCATCACCGCCTGCAGCATGTTCACCCCCGCGCCGTCCTTCTCTTCCATGCTCGTCCGCCGCTTCGGCATGCCGGAGGGGGTCAAGACCTTCAACTTGTCCGGGATGGGGTGCAGCGCCGGCACCGTGGCGTTTGATCTCGCCGCGAAGGTGCTCCGGAAGATGAAGGGCTACGGCCTCATCGTCGTCACCGAGAGCATCAGCCTCAATTTGTACTAATTATATATATGCCCATGCATGCTCTAGCTAGCTAGCTCCTACTGTTTTCATTAATATATTGAGATCTATATATATCGAGCAGGTATTTCGGCGACAACCGGCACATGCTGGTGACCAACTGCATCTTCCGCGTGGGCACGGCGGCGGCGCTGGTGAGCAGCGACCCGGCGGTGCGGCCGCGCGCCAAGATGGAGCTGGTGCAGTCGCTGCGGACGCACCACGGGGCCGACGACGCGGCTTACAACGCCGCCATCCAGATGGAGGACGAGGCCGGCCAAGTGGGCGTCGCTCTCACCAAGGACCTCATCCGCGTCGCCGGCGCCGGTCTCAGGTCCCACATCACCACCCTCGCTCCCAGCGTCCTGCCGGTGGCGGAAATGATCCGCTACGCGTGCCGCGTGGCCAGGCTGTACTTGGGCGACGACCAGAAGGCGGCGAAGGCGCACGTGCCGGACTTCAAAAGCGCGTTCGAGCACATGTGCCTCCATGCCGGTGGGAAGGCGGTGATCGACACCGTCCGGCGGCTGATGAGGTACGGCCTACTTGCTGTAGGGCAGGGCAATTTAAGACTATTTGGTGCAATACCCCCCTAAAGTTTACCATCTTTCTAACATACCCTAAAATTTTATTAATATCCTCTAAACTAAATATTCCAATGTTTAAAAGTAGATTTTGATAATAAAATCTAAATATTAGGGGACATTTTTACACTAGTCGAATTTAATACATTCAAATTATTTTGATAATTCCTCATAATTTGTTGTTGTATTAGCTAGGTTCGAGGAGGAGGTGGTCGAACCAGCACGAATGTGCTTGCATCGGTTCGGTAATACATCAAGTAGTTTTGTGTTTTACGAGTTGGCCTACTTCGAGGCGAAGAGGAGGATAAAGAAAGGCGATCGAGTGTGGATGTTATCGTTCGGGACGGGGTTTAAGGCGTGTAGTGTGGTGTGGCGAGCTCTAAGAGACTCGACCATGGACTCCGACAACCCTTGGGCCCTTTGCATCCATCGCTATCCCCTCTACCCTACTACCACCAAACTGCCGGTTGCAATTCATAAAACTTACTAGTCCAATAATGAAGTCATCTATCTATATATGGTTGGCAACTTTGTATCTTGTTCACGAATAAATCTTGTACCAAGGAAGAATTAAAATCATTAGATTTGTTTATGGTCCCTTCATATTTGATAATATAACAGCTAGCTGAATTGTTACCCTGTTTAGGGTGGTAACTAGTCAAGTTTTATGTTATTCAAATAAAATTTAAAATTGATTTATTTATTTTTATAAGTTTGAGGTTGATTTAAGTTATATAATTTATGAACATTGTGTATAAATAGTTTATAATGTTTATTCATAAATATTAATAAATTGAACATTTAATTTAATAAATGATTTAAATTTATTTATTTAATTAATTTATATATGTTAAATAAATATAAATATTTTTTTATTGAGTTGAATATTAAATTTATTGGTGAATGATTGATTCTTGTCATATTTATATTATATATAGAATATATTAAATTTTCTTCGTAGGCATGCATGTTTATTAATTGGGGTCACTTTTTCATTTAATATGTTTCCAATAATGTAAGTCAGCCCTAAATGCATGGCGAGGACGTTATTTTTTGCTAGAAGTAATATGTTTCCATTCGTAAAATTTCATGCAACATATGATTCACTGCACTAAATACATAGTTAGATACCTGATCTCTTAGTCTAAAAGGTCATTATGGTAAGATCAAGTATTTCTCATGATTTATTCTATTTATATTTAATCGGGAGGCCAATGATATGATTTATCTAGGTAAATATTATCACTTTTTTATTTCACTAGTAAGATTCAAAATTTACTTCTAGCTTGATGCGATGATAAACAGATTAATAAGTTTTCTAAGTAATGATAGTTCATTCTTAAACACTACAAAATGCCTCCGAGGCTTAAATCACTCGTGGTGTTAGGTCATCCTCATGGTCCATCTGCTTTCCGTATTTACTTGTGGTCGGTGTGGAACTTTGCTAGGATCGAACTCATCACATCTAGGTGAATATTATTCTGGAAGGAATCGACGTCCATGACCAGTTACCAGGGTTTAGCCCACGCGAATGCTGATGCTAAAGGACAAATTCTATACCCTGCGAGATTAACACGAGCGTTAGGGGAACACGTCGGAGGTTGTCCGGCGGAGCCCACTCCGACACTCAAGTCAGTGCCTTGATCCAGGAGATGAAAAGAAGGAAAAAAGGGTATGCGTGAAGTAGAGACAGCGTAACCCCCTTACCGGAGGGATTGGAGTATTTTTTATACTTGCGGCGGTTGTCTCACGAGTCTCCACGATCTTTGTCACGTCCTTTTAATTGTTGGTTACTAGATAATCTTTGTAACAGTTCACGCCGTCATTAAGTTTGGCCCGTTGCGATAATTATGGGTCACGATGACTCCGCGATAATGGGTGATGGTTATCCGTAGATCCGAAGAAAGGGAACGGTTGTTTGAGGTCGAGTGCTCCTTGGGCTCCGCTACCCTTAGATGGTCTCGGGGTCTTTTGGCCCGGGGGGGGGGGGGGGGTCCCGGGCGTTTGCCTTCCCGAGGTGATATTGGGGATCTGATATCCCGAGGTGTTCTCGGGCGTGTGTCCTCCTGGAGCGATCTCAGAAGTATGTCTACCCGAGGTGGTGTCGGGAATCCTCCTCCTGGCGAGGTCTCGGGAGTTGAGGAAAGAGAATCATCCAGGCTTGGTAGATCTTGTCACATATCTTCTTAGTCCATGTGTCAATCACGGGGTGCTCGACCCCATCAAATATAAAAGATAAAAATAGCTAAACAGACGGGCTTTCACTTTCTCTCTTCTCACTAGTAAGATTCAAAATGCCCTGAGGCTTGAGCATAGTGTGGTGGTAAGAAACAAGATGCATTCTCAAGCAATCATGGTTCAATTCATATCTATGACGATTAAACTATGTGATGATGGAGCACCATGTTAAGAGTTATCACGCTTCTTAGGTTTATTTGGGGTGACATGTTGAAGTTGGACCATCTATTCTGGGATTAGGTAACTCGCAAAAATTGAATACCGAGTTATAAAAAAATAGTAAGATTCAAAATGCCCCAGGCATATTGCGATGGTAAAATGTTTGATAAATTCACATAGTACCATGTTTCGAAATTAAGTTGGGGTAAGGATAGATTTTATAATAGATTTTCGGCTATAGAGACTAAGGTTGTGGAGATTGACCGCTACGTGTATTGTGGCACGCATTTTCAGATTTCTCCAATGAGCAAATTGGGAAAAGATCGCTCACCTTCGGGATTAATTGGACCTCTATATCTGAATAACTGATTGATCCGGAAGCTGACAGGTGGGAGGGTGATGCTCGGTGATGCGACAAATGAGTTGACGAGGAGAATAATCTGAAAAATGAACTCCAAGGAACATTAGAAGGGCACCAGAAGGGTTTCCGATGATCGAACTCCGACACTCAAGTTAATCATCCCTCAAGGAAAGAGAAACAATATATTTTTAAGAATAAGTGAATTCTGATCTTTTCAATGGTCCTTGATTACCTTTATATTCTATCTCCTGACCGTTTTTCTTCTTAGATCGTAATAACATTTAATGTAGTCGTTATATTAGCATTCCAATAACGGTAAGTGATTATTAAAGCGTACGACAATTTTCCTTTTTCGCCATTTAATGCATTGACGACTCCTCCAAAAGTATTAAAGCTCTCCTTAATGGATAACCTTCACAAGGCGCCACTGAAATTTACCCCGACCGAAGAGGAGCTAACCCTATCGACCGACCAATATACGGACATTCCCGATCAGGAGCCACCCGTACTGCACCAATCAGATTAATACTCGTCCCATGTAGCCATTCCTTTATAGTCCGAGTCGAAAATAACTCGCACACGGGATCTTGACCGAGAGCTATGGTTCCTGACCGGGAGCTTATGATTTGACTCCCGACCAGGAGCAACACTCGACTACTCAGATAGATCTGCATGAGAATCCTCATGTTACTTAACACCTTCCGGGCCATGTGATAGTACGGGACTAACCTTCCTATCACTAATTAATAAAAAAAATGATTCAGAATAATATCCTAATACTATTTGTTAATTAGAATGTTATACAAGATCAGACGTGTAAATTAAAAAAACCAATCCTAAATCCAAATATAGAGGTTATTTGGTATTATCTTTTTTATAATTCAGATGTATAAATTTTGCCCAATTAATATAAATTAATTCTATTAAAATTTAAATTTTGATCGTATTATTTGTACTCTTAACTACACTTTTCCATCACACCACATTTATGACGATATTATTAAACAAGCTGAACTTATATTAGACTGTCAACTTCTGAATCAACATGCACATGGCTCAGTTAAACAATGTTAGATCAAAAAAACATTAGAAATGTTCTAGAAGGAGTCGACGTCGACAGTCAATCATCAGGGTTCAGCCCACATAAATGTGGATGATAGGGGAATAGCTCCACGCCTTGCGAGATCAACACGAGCGTTAGGGGAATACGTCGAAGGTTGTCCGGCAAAGCCCACTCCGACGCTCAAGTCAGTGCCTCGATGGAGAAGAGTAGAAGGCAGAAAAATGCACGAGTAGTAGAGAATGCATGCCCCCTTTACCGGAGGGGTTGGACTACCTTTTATACTTACGATGGCTGCCTTGGTGCGTCCCTGATCTATGCCACGTTCCCCCTTTGTCAGTTACAGGATAGTCTTTGAAACGGTCCACGCCATCATTAAGTGTGACCCGTTGCGATATTTAAGGGTCATGATGACTTCGCGATAGTGGGGGTGCTTATTCATAGATCCGAGAAAAAGGGGGGGTCGTTACTTGAGGTTGAATGCTGCTTGGGCTCCGCTTCCCCGAGGTAATCTCGGGGTCTTCTGGCCCGGGAGATTGAGGACGCTCTGCTTCCCCGAGGCGGTCTCGGGACCCGACATCCCGGGGTGATCTCGGGAGGGGTTTTCTGATTTGATTTTCAAGGCGTGTTTACCACGAGGGCCCTGGAGGCTCCTCTTCCTGAGAGGGTCCCAGGAGCTCTGAAAGGGAGTCGCTCGGACTCGCCACATCTTGTCACCCAGCTTCTTCAACCACGTGTCCTGCTAAGGGCTACTCAACCTCATCACAAGTCCCTCCATTCAAGTCTAATCGAAGAAAGTGTTGCTGACTGATCAGACTAGTGTGGTGGTGAAGAAGCTATGTCCCAGTGGGTCCTTGCACCCGTTATTGCTCATTTGGTAATTATACAGGGTCCTAGGATTGTGGAAGTTGCCCCGGGTCCAGAGGAAGTCCCTTTTTGGTATTGTCCTTCCCAAGAAGTTTCTATGGCTTTCGAGGCACCACAAATAATGCCTGTCTATCCGTTATAAAGGCACATGACGCTCTTTGATGGCGACAAGGTCCTTTCGCGAATGCCCCATCGCCACGTGCTTCAACGGCTCTCCTTACGACCTCTTACTAACGTGCGCCGCTGTAGCTGGCTCACGTCAGACGATTGTTCTCGGGTGCTGCCCCGATGTGACGGTTTCTTGCTTTCCATGTGCCTTGCTCCTATTGCATTCATGCCGGAGGCTTCCTCTGTATAAGAAGTGGAGACGAAGACATTCAGCCAACTTCTGGTTTTGTGGCTGGGTGCACCTCGTCTTCCTCTTCTTCTCTAAGGGCTCTTCATAAGTAATTTGCCTCCTTCTCTTCTTTTTTCTACCTTCTTCTTGGGGCAAGTAGAGTCAAGGCTCCGCTTCCCCATTCCCTTTTTCTTCATGAATGTAGCCTCCTACTTCGATATCCCCCTTCATCAGATGGCTCTCAATGTCTTTGCTCAGATGGGGGGGGGGGGGGGGCGTATATTATCTTCAAGCTTTTCGACCTCCCCCTGACTCCTCGTCTCTTTCATTCTTTCTTCGTTCCGATCGGCTCACGAGGGGTCTTTAGCTTTTCGATGCGTCCGGGGTCATAGGTTCTTAGGAGAGTTCCCTTCCTCACACAAAGGGTGGAAGGAGAAGTTTTTCTTCATCCAACTGCCTGTGCTGCCCTTCAGTCCTCTTTCCTGGACAGAGGCTCTACCGACTCCTCCCTCTTTAGGGGAGTTTCTCTAGAGTCCCGCATACCAGTGCACTAGGAACGTAGTCTCCGGCATGGAGTTCAGTGGCCTTGGACCGGTGCAGAGCGAGAAGCTCATATACCGGGTGGGCCTTAGCCCAAGTGACCCAGATCAACCCCAGCCTCGGTATGTCCGTCTTTTCCATCAATGCTTGTTAGTTCTAACTGATGTTTTCTTGTTTGACTATTGCAGAGGAAGTCATGTTCCCCAGGGTGATGGGTCGACTTATCAAGTGAGAGGAGGCCAACCAGGAGGCGCTAACCCCTCCCCCGGCGGCTCCTGATGCACCCCCGGTGCCTGCTAAGTCCTCGGAGGGGACCGTCGAATCATCCCGTGAGTCTGCTTCACCCGGGAGGGCAGAGGCTACTGTCGCCTCTGCCCATTGTGAACCAAGGGCCTTCCGGTCTTGTTCGATTATATAGTTAGTATAAATCGAACAACTTCAAAACGGTCCTGCTCAATACACACAAAGTGTACTAGTGTAATTTATAGTCAAGATAGACTAATATCAAATTACACTACAACCGTTCCAATGGTTTGTCCAAATCTATCTTGGTTGTGAGCTACTATATATACTTTACAAGGAACCAATAACATGATCTTCTGTGTGACACCACACATCATGTTATCTACAACGTGAAGTAATGGATAATTGCATATATATAACAAATATAAAAATGCAAACACATGACCACTGTGATTCTTATTCCAAAATAGATGTTCATACAAAAGCTAGACTTATAGTATACATCCTAACAATCTTCCACTTACACTAAAAGACTATGCTGCCAATAATACTGCCATACATCTGATTCTCATCCCTCAACATGCCTATCATAAGCTTTCGCTGAAAGGGCTTTAGTGAAAGGATCTGTCAGGTTATCTGCTAATGCAATCTTGGCGACAACAACTTCTCATCGCTTTAAGATATCTCGTATCAAGTGGTACTTGCGCTCAAATGTGTTTACTTGCCTTATGGGCTCGTGGTTCCTTCGAGTTTGCTACTGCACCACTAGTATCACAATAAATTGTGATAGTTTTGGGCAAACCAGAAATCACCTCTAAGTCCATCAAGAAGTTTCTGAGTTATACAACTTCTTTGGCTGCTTCAGAGGCTGCCACATACTCAGCTTTCATGGTGGAGTCCGCAACGCATTTCTGCTTAATACTCCTCCATACTATAGTTCCACCTCCCAAAGTAAACACATAGCCCGAGGTAGATTTACTGTTATCTTTATCTGATTAGAAATTAGAATCTGTGTAACCCATAGGGAGCAAATGATCTGCCCGGTAAACCAGCATATAATTTCTAGTCCTTTTCAGGTACTTTAATATATGTTTTACCGCAACCCAATGTCCTTGCCCTAGATTACTTTGATATCTGCTAACCATGCCCACGACAAAGCAGATATTCGGTCTCGTACATAACATATCATACATTAGGCTTCTTACAACCGAAGCATAAGGAACTGTTTTCATCTCCTCTATCTCCTTTGGTGTCTTAGGACACATCTCCTTAGATGAAAGTACTCCATGCCGAAAAGGTAGAAAACCTTTCTTCGAGTTTTGCATGCTAAAACGAGCTAGGAGAGTATCAATATACGAAGCTTGAGATAAGCACAACATCATTTTCTTGCGATCCCTTATAACATTGATCCCAAGGATATGTCCAGTTTCTCTCAAGTCCTTCATATCAAACTGCTTGGACAACCATACCCTTACATCTGACAACACTTTGACATTGTTGCCAATGAGCAAAATGTCATCTACGTATAACACAAGAAATACCACTACGTTTCCGTCACTTCTCTTGTATACACAAGACTCATCCTAACATTGTATGAATCCATAAGACTGGATTACCTCATCAAACCGGATGTTCCAAGATCTTGAAGCTTGTTTCAATCCAAAATGGACCGATTAAGCTTGCACACAAGATGCTCTTTGCCCTTTTCAATGAATCCCTTTGGTTGCTTCATAAAGATGTTTTTTTTCAAGACTTCCGTTAAAGAAAGTTGTCTTGACATCCATTTGCTAAATCTCATAATCTATATGAGCAGCAATAGACAAGAGAATCCGGATAGACTTAAGCATGACTACCGGCAAAAAGGTTTCCTCATAATCGATCCCCTCTTTCTGAGTATACCCCTTCGCAACAAGCCTCGCTTTAAAGGTTTCCACCTTTCCGTTTGATCCTCTCTTCCTTTTATAGACCCATTTATATCCAATGGCTTTTATACCATCCGGTGGTTCTACAAGCTCCCGGACTTGATTAGAATCCATAGATTCTATCTCAGAGTTCATCGTCTTTTGCCAAGATATCGCATCTTTATCTTGGAGTGCTTCGTCCTAGGTCCAAGGATCAGGTTCATGTTCACCAAGGACCAAGTCCGAAGACTCTCTCAAAAAAATGAATCTGTCAGGTTGTCTAACAATCCTCCCAATACGATGAGGTACTACTTGTGTATTATCTGTGACACGCGATGCAATCACTTGTGGTATATCATCTTGTACCGTTGGTACTGAAGTAGGAGTTTCCCCTCTTATTTCCTCTAAAATAATCTTACTCATGGGCTTGTGGTTCATTACATAGTCCTCTTATAAAAATTAGGTATTCATGCTAACAATGACCTTCTGATCTTAGGACTAAAACAAACCATCTTTCGTTCCTCTAGGATAGCCCACAAACAAGCGAACTTCCGTATGAGGTTCTAACTTATCAACGTCTCCCTTCGGCACATGTGCTGGACTATTCTAAATCCGAATATGTCTTAGACTAGGCTTACGCCCACTCCACAATTCTATGGGAATAGAGGGTACTGATTTAGAAGGGACCAAGTTCAGAATATACACTGCTATTTCCAGACCATACCCCCAGAACGAATTCGGTAATTCAGAACAACTCATCATCGATCTAACCATTTTTATAAGAGTCATATTTCTTCGTTCCACCACACCGTTCTATTGGGGTGTATCAGGTGCGGACAATTGGGATTGAATCACAGCCTCTGATAAGTAACTCCTAAACTCTCCCATGAGGTACTCACTACCACGATCAGACCGCAGTGTCTTGATATTTTTTCCTTGACGTTTCTCCACATCAGCCTTGTATTCTTTGAACTTGTCAAAGCACTCAGACTTGTGGCGCATCAAGTAAATGTATTCATATCTCAAATAGTCGTCTATAAATGAGACGAAATATTCGAAGTCACCTCTTGCATGGATAGACATAGGACTACACAAATCAAAATGAATCAATTCCAACACTTCTTTGGCTCTATACCCCTTGGCTTTAAAAGGCCTCTTGGTCATTTTTCCTTCCAAGCAAGATTCGCAGGTTAGGAAATTTTCCACCAATGAACCTAAAGGTCCATCGGCTATCAACCTTTGAATTCTACTCAAGTTAATATGACCCAACCTTGGATGCCAAAGATATATTTGGTTCATTTTCGAAGGTTCTTTTCTCTTATTAGAATTAGAAGATATGTATTAATTTCCATTTGCAATGTGGGAGTTATTTGATTAAGAGTATGCAAATTGCCAACCAACGCACCAGAATAGATAATCACCCTATTCTTTTTGATAACAACTCTGTCATCAAAAGAAACAGAATATCCATCCATAAATAATTTAGAAACTGAAATCAAGTTCTATCTAAAACAAGGTACATAAAAATAATTTCTCAAAACCAAAGATTTATTCTTACCAAAAAATAAATGAACATCTCCCACTACAATAGCCGTCACCTTCGTAGCATTTCCCATGTAGATGGTAATCTCGCCCTCACTTAGTTGTCTAGTCTTCTGGAACCCCTGTAATGAATTGCAAACATGTTCAGTGGCTCCCGTATCTACACACCAGGTACCGGTAGATAACACCGTTAAACATGTTTCAATGTCCAACCTCTATATTTGGATTTAGGATTAATTTAAATTTTAATATATTGGAAGGTGGACTGTCCCGTATTATCTTTTTCTATATCTGTCACGATAGTGTGAATCCAAATATAGAGGTTATTTGGTATTATTTTTTTCTATATTGGAAGGTGGACTGTCCCGTATTATTCATATGCCACAATAGTGTGGACGTATACTAATTCAAACATTTGTAAGAGGAGGTTTTATCCATTAATTTTATTATCTTCTCAACCTTACTTTTTGACAAATAAAATTAATAGTTGGTTTATTTTCGGCCATACAAATAGTAGTAGTGACTCCGATAGAGATGATACTATTAATTACATCTAAGTGTACATCATTACTTGATACTAAGTCCATTATTTAGGATTATGCCCCTTCAGATGGAGAAGATCACATGCTCCTAAATAATTTCCTAAAACCATCCATAAGGAAGTTTGATCTAGTGATCCGCAAAACAAACTCATTCGATGATGAGGAAAGCACTCAGAGCTAACGTGCAAGTTTGAATGCTTCACTTTCAAACCAATAATGGAGGCCACGGGACTCAAAGATTCTCTCTCCCACTTAGTTATTTAAAATGAGGAATTTTCAAGCATGCAATCACAATAAGCATGTCAAACAGCACAACAATAAATATGAAAATATAAAATTTCCAACTATTATGGCTTTGTAGGTTCTGCTGTTCTTCAATACGTCTCCAGTCGATCATGCCATCTCGTCTCCTTCTTAGCCGCGCCTCCGGTCATCAAATAACACCACGCAAGCAAGGATACAAGCCTTAATAAAATTTAATTTACATTCATCGATCCTATACTCTACGAAGGAGTTTACATAAAATCTAGATGGAACAGTAAATTAAAACTAGACGGTTAACATTGTCATATTTAATTATAATTAAATACAAATAAATTCGTCAACCTCGAGGGTTCAAATATACAATAATACACAATCACACATAACACACAGCCATAAAAGTTGGAACTAATGCCTGCAACCACAAAGTTAACCTATTGCATATCCTACTATTATCCGACCTAAATTATATATGAATAGTATGAAAGTAACCGAATTCAAAACACACAGAGCCGGAAAAACTCACTCTGATACCATTTGATGGCGTTGGGATTCCTATCCTATTTCCACGGATTGAATTCCATGGGCAGAATAGATCCCAAACGACCTGCTTCATCAAAACCTGCGCTGATCGATCAGTTGATCAATCGACAACGGTTCTATTTGATGAAACCTTTCGATTGTCGGTTCTTGTGTTTGATTCGGGATCTAGGAAGAATACGAATACAATTACAGCGGAATAGAAAACATATACTAGATATACCTCTCGATCTTCTATTGTATTCATATCCTCTTCTTAGACGTCGTGTGGGCGACGATCTTCCAAGAATCACAGTCGCCTCTCACCCTTCTTCTTCTTCCTTTCTTTGCCGCGTGACCTAGCTGCCTCAAGGTGGATGCGCTGCACGCCAAAACTACCTCGCCTCAAGGTGCCGCCTCTAGGTGCCACACACTCAAACCAAAAGGAAGAATAGGGTTTCTTAAAAAAACCACGGCTTAAGAGGGTTTATATAGACTACAATAGGGACCAAAAGGAGGAGTCGATTATGGTCTCCTAACGGATTTTAAGTTTTCTATTTTCAACCCGAAAACCAACTTAAATCCGTTAATAATAACCCAATCCACTAAAGGGTTATTATTGAACTACCGCATCGACCCGATATTAAAATATGGGCACCTTCCTATTATGAGTACATTATCTCCCCGTGTTTAAGATATTGTATGTACATTAATTAATTGAATTACTGACAATTCAATTAATTAACATATAACTATAAGAGTAGTACCACTCAACTTTATTATCATGTCGGACCAAGTTCTCCTGCAGGGTTTACATGATAATCCTTATGAGCTCCTCAAGGGGACATCATCAACCTAAATAATTAGGACACAATTTCCTTCTATAATCAACAACACACCATATAAATAATATTATTTCTCAATTTACCGGGCTTTATTGACTTAGCGAATAAATCTCACCCATTGATAAATTAAAGAAATAAATACTTAATATATGTGTCCATTATTATATCGGGATTAAGAGCATGTACATTCATAATAACAGAGGTCTTGTTCGATTATATAGTCAGTATAAATCGAACAACCTCAAAATGATCTTGCTCAATACACACAAAGTGCACTAGTGTAATTCTATAGTCAAGATAGACTAATACCAAATTACACTACAACCGTTCTAATGGTTTGTCTAAATCCATATTGGTTGTGAGCTACTACTTATACTTACTTTACAAGGAACCGATAACATGATCTTCTGTGTGACACCACACACCATGCTATCTACAATGTGAAGTAATGGACAACTGCATATATATAACAAATATAAAAATGCAAACACATGACTATTGTGATTCTTATTCCAAAATAGATGTTCATATAAAAGCTAGACTTATAGTATATATCCTAACACATCTTTAGTTCTTAAATGAAAGACATAACAAAATCTCATGCAGTTATTATAAAAGTAATAAAATACTTGTTCCGGAAGGAATCGATGTCAACGACCAGTCACCAGGGCTCAGCCCACGCGGAGGTTAACGCTAGAGGAGGAACTTCACACCCTGCGAGATTAACACGAGCGTTAAGGGTACATGCCGGAGGTTGTCCGACGGAACCCACTTCGACGCTCAAGTCAGTGCCTCGATGGAGACAATAAAGAGAAGGCAAGAAAATATGCGAGTAGTAGAGAGAGCGTAACCTCCTTATCGGAGGGGTTAGAGTACATTTTATATCGTGATGGCTGTCTCGAGCGTCTCCACGATCTTCGCCACGTTCCCCCCGATTATCGGTTACTGGATCATCCTGGTAACGGCCTTCACGACTCTTCAATCTGGGGCTGTTGTGATGATTAAGGCTTTGATGGCCGTGAATCACGGGTCACGATTACTCCGTAATAATGGATGATGATGATCCATCGATCCGAGGAAAACAAACCGCTACTTGAAATTAAGTGTTCCTTGGGCTCCGCTACCTCGAGGTGATCTCGTGACTGTTTGGCCCAGGGGGCGTACATCTTCCCGAGATAGTCTCGGGGACCTGCCTCCGAGGTGAGCTCCGGGGGGGGGGGGGTGTCCTTCTGGAGCTCTCTGTAGGGCTACGCCTATTCGAGTTAGTCTTGGGATTCCCCTTCCTGAGAGAGTCTCGGGCATCCCGGCCAGAGAGCCATCCCGACTCGATAGCTCTTGCCACACAGCTTCTTCAGGCCACGTGTCAGCCACGGGGTACTCAATCCCATCACAAGTCCCTCCCTTCAAGTCTGATCGAAGGAAGTGTGTCTGACTGATAGACTAGTATTGTGATGAAGAAGTTGTATCTAGGTGGCCCCTATATCTTTTACTACGCTAGTTTGAAGGCATTGAGGTTGTATATTCTCCAAAAGGTTATCTTTTATCTCAGTCAAAGTATATATCTGATCTATTTGAGCATTCATGTCTCACTGATAATAAAGTTAATTCTCCTATTGAAATTAATGTTCGGTATTCTCCATCTGATGGCTCACCTTTGTCGGATCCTAGTTTGTACCAAGCTATTGTTGGGAACTTGGTTTATGCTACCGTGACTTGTCCAGATATTACGCATGTAGTTCATGTGGTTTGGCAGTTTGTCACTATACCAACTACAATTCATTGGGTTGCTATTTTTCATATTCTTGGATATCTTCAAGATACTCAATTTCAAATTCTTTTATTTCCTTCTACTTCATCTCTGGAGTTGCGTGCATACTCTAATGTTGATTGAGCTAGTGATCCTATGGATTACAAATCTATCATTGATTTCTATATTTTTATTGGTGATTCCCTTATTTCTTGGAAGAGTAAGAAATAAGATGTTATTTCTAGATCTTCCACATAAGCTGAGTATCGTGTCATGACCTCAACTACTTGTGAGATAGTTTGATTGCATTGGTTGCTTGTGAATATAAATATCTCTCTTCATCACTCTACTCGATTATATTGTGATAATCAGATATAGTTTTTTATGAGAGGACGAAGTATATTGAGATTGATTATCATTTCACTTATCATCATGTGCAGCTTGGCACAATCATGCTGCCTTTTATTTCTTTTTCGTTACAAATAGTTGATATATTTATCAAAGCTTATTCCGCTTTGTGCTTTCATTTTTTTATTTAAAAAAATTTCAATGCTTCTAATTGCATCATCGTGAGTTCAAGGGAAAATATTAAATTATATATACTTATTAGCTTTTAGGATATTTTAGTTTTTTTTAATTGCAGGATTAATGATTTCTTAATCTTATTATATAAGGCTTTGTACACTATTATTCTAATTACTTTTTTGAATTTAATTAAAACGGTCTTTTTTTTTCTTTCTCAATTTCTATAAGTAAAACAACCTCGTCTTAATAGAGAAACAAGAACCAAATAAAAAAAAATACAACCACAGCTGCGGATCCAAAAACTTGGGGCCTCTAGAACATGGAACTCTAATACGGGTTACTTTGTAATTTAAGATTACAATAAGATGCAAAGAATAAAATGAAATAGAAGAGTAAACCAACACGAGTAAACCAACACTAGTTTAGCTACAAAGAAAGCATATCAAGAAGAAGAGCAAACCATTATCCAATAGCGCCCACAGACAAATAAAAGAGGTAAAGCGCAAACAAGAAGACAAGAATATGCAAATGATCATCGAAGAAGGACCCCTTAGCCGATCAATAGAAAGATTTTCTTTTGATGCAAAAAAGTGAAATCGTCACCTTAACGGTCCCTTGGTCTCGGCTCTATGTGTTGAAAAAGGGTAAATCATGATTTTACCGGTGGAATAAGACACCTGGAGTCGAGAGGATTTAAGTCAGCAGACTAGGTTTTTATCCCATATGCGACTGGCGACTCTCGAATCTGAGTCCTTCGATATAAATAATCAGACGTCTTATCAATCGAGTCAGCCTGTAAGGGCAAAAAATTTCCTTTTGAGAATAATTATAAAAGGAATCGGAATGGCACGCGTTCTAAGCAAATTCCAAGGTCTGATAAGAATACAACTCCATCTCCACTAAAAATAGAACATGGAAAACACGATGAAACACCCCAAAATTGAGGCAGTGTAAGTTATACGAAGAATATTTTATTCTAACATAGTAATTATTTATACGAGGAAGATTAGATAACTAAGAAGATATTTTATATCCGTGAAACATATTTTTAAAAAACAATGGTTAGAGTTTTTTATTGAGATAATTGAAGTTTTTCTAATAAAGTTTTATAAAAATAAATATATTATTAATTTATGTAAAGAGGTCAAGGTCCCAAGTATATTGAACAATATTGAGTTAATGATTTTTATTTTTTTTACTTTACTTTTTTTTTTCTGATTGAGGATTGTGTCTTTGTTCATTCGTTGTTGTATTGTGTAAATTGGTCGGTCAACCCCATAGCTATCATTTGAATTCTTCATTGTTCTCAAGATTTAATGTCGTCGTCCCCAATTACTCTCCGTAATCGGATTCGATAGTTAACTAATGATTGATTGTCCATGTTAACATGCGATAGTTGACTGGTGTTGAGTGACTATTGATCGATTTCGATACTATGTTGATTTGATATTAACCGACCGTTTGACTGCTAGGATCAGGCATTGGGTACGTTGACCAACTTTGACTAGTGATTTATCTTGATCATTGTGGATCGGTGACTGTTGACTAATGACTATTTATCTATGTTATTTTGTTAACTAACGATCATTGATTAGTGTCGATTAACATTAACTTGTGATTATCGACCAAGATTTATTCATCATTAATATGATGCTAATCGATATGAACCAATGTTGATTGGTGTTGAGTGACACTTTGGCCTCCTTCCTTTCAAGCAGACAAGTCATAAGTTATTACATTTAGATAAATTTTATTGTCAATATCATTTTCATCGTCCATTGTTTTTTTAATTCAAAAGTTTTACACAATTATAGCTTATAACAGACCGCCATGTAACTATGGAATATATGTCACTCACAGCTCCTCAAATTATATGAAAATAGATAAATTATGAAACAGCTTATAATCGACCACCATATGACTATAAATCCGTCACCTTTTAATAAATTATAATGTGCATATTGCATGTGGAATGGTGGCATGAATGAGTATCCTGCTGTGTTTGTTTTTATCTAGCCCCTCTATTGTCTAGGAAGTAACTCAACTCTATAATTAACACATTATAAAAAGGCAATTTCTTGTACTGTCTCCTTAATCCCTTATCATTTTTATAAACCTCCCTCTGAATCAACGAAAACAAGATTGATCTACATGTTTCTTTCACGTTAAGAGTGCAAAAGTAAAACACAAATATATACCTTTTACATTCATCCATAAACTATATAAAGAATTACCAGGACTAAGGAACAAATTTCACACAAGTGCTTGCAAACCATTCGTTCAACTCTAAACAAAATAGTATGAAACATAAGCACCCACATCATATTTGACTACCATTGTATGCCACATGCATTGCTAAGAAAGAATAATCAGAGTTCACTGCATACATATACTACATATCATCAGTTGAATTTGCAGATCAGAGGACCAAGGCTGCATGAGCTACTATCGAAGCTTTCATGGCTCAGAAAGATCCCCGAGGTGGACTATCGGTGTGAATGTCCATGGATGAATAGTTTGAACTGAGAGAATTAGCTTCACGGTTTTGGCTAGGGTCATGGTTTCTTGATTCAGTGTTGCCAGTTGATATGCCATCATTGTTATAGAATCCTCCTTGATCAATGTGAAATGGTTGAAGGCTCCTCCGTACGGGGCTGGAAAGAGCATTTGAGAAAACTGAGATTTTTGATTGATCTGAATGTGTGCTTCGAGGGGCAAGTCCGGCAGTTGGCTGACCAAACAAAGAGGATGGATGCTGGATGCTTGAGTTTATCATCTGCGTTGTTGTTTGATACTGGTGTTGGAAGGATGATCTCGAGCCGACTGCATCATCAACAGCATAATCCATTTCGTTCTGTGAGGATATCCAAATATTACAACCTCCTCGATTGTAGCACAAAGAAAAAGGGAAATGCTTGAAACAACTGGTCCAACAAAAGGATTTAGCAAAAGCAGTTAAGAAAATGATATATGGCAATATGAGATAGAATAGTCATATCATATAGGTATCATATCCAGTATTCAATTTTTAAAGGAAATCTTTATGCAGGATCAGGTTCAACACTAACGTGAGAATTCTTTTAGTTCTTTTAAAATGTTTGCTTTCTCTGTATCCTTGCAAATAGATTTTGTTGCAGTATTTCAATGAATTCCTTTACATGTGCAGGAAGTATCATGGTAGAGGATTTTGATGCAAATCTTCAAGATTTTTAGGGGTGGCTTAATTTCAAAATTATAAGGATAGATCTGAATGTTCAACTCTGAGATTTCATTATGAAAAATTCCTCACATTAATCAGGTCATGAATAACCTATAAATTATGGCTTACACAACCTTAAAAAATCAAGACATGGTTAGTTGTCTGCCTCTGGTAAATTAGGGATCCCAATTCTGAAGACTGGTCTAGCAACAGCTCTTGATCAGAAGCAAGCATACATCACGTTACAGCCCTCTAATGGTAACAAACAGACCAGCAATGCTAAGAATGTCCCTTACTTTATTAACTTAATGCTGATAGAAGGATTTTTCTAATGATTAATTTGATCAAATGGAGCAAAAATCAGATTCCAAAAGAGTAAAGGATGTATGGATTCTGTTCCATCAACAAGAACTAATAAATCAAGTACCGAGGCGGTTAGAAAATATTATAAGATAAGAAGATGGAAAGGAAAGAACAAAAAACATATGAGGATGAAAATCAGTAAATCACAAGAAAAAACATATGAAGATGAAAATTACAGACACAAAAAAGGAAAATCAAGCACAATATTACTTGACACTGCAACAAAAATGGATAAAATTCAAACACAAAAAGTTATACGTGAAAAAAATCAATTTCAATTTCAGTGTTTGCATTTTGCAGTGATATGAGTATAAATAATAGAAGGTTAAACAGTAACATAACTAACATGAAATGCAACTTGAACTTGCAAAAATGAAATATCAAAGATGATTAACCTGAATGTGGGCAACTATATCGGCTACAGTAATCCTCGACTCTTCCTCGTGCTTCCTCATCATCCATTGATAAAGCTTTTCCTGCACAAAGAATAATGAAATAGAATTTATGTATTTAACAAAATAAGTTCAGTAACAGATACAGTTTCAGGACAGAGGTGGCAATCGGGTTGGGCTGCCCAAGACCCGACGTGACCCAACCTTGGGTCTGGTATGTGCCTGACGCAAACTGATAGGGTTGGGTTGTGCTGGGAGCCTAGGCCGACCTGGTTCATGGATTAGTCAGGCTGAGCTAGACCAAGCCCAGCCCAGCCCAAGCCCAAGCCCAAGCCTGGCCCACATCTTGAAAACTATATAAAAAGATTGAAAAATTAAAATAAATAGAGATTATTTAATATCTATATATTTTTATATTTATTATTTTATTAAAAATGGCCAGGTCAGGCTCGGGCTGGGTGCATACCTTATTGCCATAGGCCATGCACGGCACAACCGTGATGGTTCGTGTTAGGATGGCTCATGACGGTTCATGTTGGGCTTGGATCGATGCATTATCAAAATGAGCTGATCAGGCCCAGGCCATGCCAGCCCAATTGGCCAATTTTGCCACTAATACTTCGGATAGACAAAAATATATGAAAATTATAGAAAAACACAAATAAAGTTACAGTCAATAAAAGATATAACCGAACATGAGTAAATTGAAGAAGAGGGGAACCTAATCTAACAAGTCAAATTAGTTTAATTTCATTATTTACATAAGATAAAGGAATTATAACTAGATCTCTAATTGACGGCAAATATATATGGCTAATTTCACTAAACATTAGCAAATAATCAGACTTGTAGTTAAGTACCGAGTAGACAAGATTAAGCTCATCAATAGCTAAAAATAAGCATGGACTAGTGCACCTGCCCACCTATTGAAAGGAGTTAGCATTTCCCCAGGAACTATAATTCGGAGATGTTTGCCTTACCAGGATTAAGGAGAAACAATTACTTGATGATACACAAGCTATGTTGCCACATTAAGTATACTAATGTGGCAATGCAATATCATAAAAATTCATGATCCTGCAAGTTTAATCATTCTGAATTAATTTGCCAATGCCAAATAGAAAAACTAATTTAGTCATTCTTGAAGCAGGTAAAAAACAGGAGTAAATGGCAAAGCAACGAGTCACAAGCAAATAAATCGTACACAATCAATATTTTCTGGACATTTTTTTATATGTTTTCTTATTGTGTTGGCAAAAGACTTTGCAATGAGATGAAACACATCTTTGACTTTTTGACTTTACCAGATGAAGACATCTAATAATAAAATTAAATTGAAGAAACTTGATCCGAGGCAAGATGGATGCAAACAATGTAAAGGCGGTGAGAAAGAGAAGGTATACCATAGCATGGCGCTCGCCGGCCTGGAAGGAGACTTTCTGCTGGTTCATGGCTTGCGTGTACAGCTGCGAGAGCGAGTTGGCAGCGCTGCAGAAGGTGGAATACATCGTCCGATCCACCTCGTCGAGCCGCGTCGCCTCTGTTTTCCGCTTCCTAGACATGATACCGAGATCGAGAGCAAGAAGAAAGGCTCTGCCGACGGCGAACCCCTAGGAAACAAGCCTCGCCCTTCTCTTGCGGACACGGACGCTTGCCATCGCTTTTCACCTCCCGAGACCGCAGACCCGCCTGATAAAGAAACCTTAATTAGGCTCCACATCAATGAATCGATCTTTTTGGGCCGTACAAACCCAACTCTGCCCAATATGACTTAAATAATACCGTTATAAATTAATTAATTATTTTTATAAAAAATAATACCGTTATATACATTATTTTATAAAAAATTACCAACTTAGTGAAAATTCTTTAAATTTGATAAAAAAATTATTTCAACATAATTAAAATCATCATAAAAATATTATAATAATCATTATTAAGTAATCATTACATTAGTGTACGAGCCATTTAATTATTACTAAATGGCTATTACACTGTTGTAATAATCATTATTAGCTATTATAATAATTTTATAATGATCATGTTAAAGTTTTTTAAAATCAAATTTAAGTAATTTTAAGAAAATCTGTAAAGAATTTTTTTAATATAAAAATAGTTTATATATAAACCCCATATTCCATTTCTATTTAGAAGAATTTTTTTTATAAAATATATTATAATTTAAAATTAAATCGTGAATACTTAATAATAATTTTATTTATTTTTATCATAAACCGGACTTCATATAAAAAATGTAAAAAAAATAATATTCCACGTAATAATCAAACTGGAGTCCGTAAAGAGAATATAAAAATGGAGTACAACACTCCATTACCTCCCCCCCCCCCCCCCCCCCCCCCCTCCTAACTTTCTATTTATTGAAATAAAATATTTATGGGATAAAAATATAGTAGAGCATGTTTTAATTTTTTTAAATATTTTTTAAGAAAACAAATATTTAGAGGTGTCATTTTAATATATCTTTACCCTTAAATACTTATGTGTAAATTTTATATTATCGAACAAATTTTAAATACATGTGCCCGAATACTCAAATAGATGGTGTGAAAATTTTACTTGAGAATAAGATGCATGAGTTAATGATTGGGACCGAAAATGATATTGTTCATTGTTAGGTTGTTCAATATCATAATTTTACTTTAAACACAACAATTTTTTATAAAGAGAGGTCAGATATTCTCGTGTGAGAATTAATCTTAAAATATATATATATATATATATATATATATATATATATATATATATATATATATATATATATATATATATATATATATATATAATGTCAACTTGTGAGATGGTTATGGAAAGAATAATGATTGAATGTATAGGAAAAAAAAGTAATCAGGTTAGGTAACGTTGAATTTGTGACAAATGAATGCTTTGATTTTAAAATAATTATGTACATAGAATGAATTCATCCGCCTTCAGGGCATTGAACATGAACAAGCGGTGGGGTGCTCTCACGGGTTGGATCGGATGGTAAGACACCTGGCTATTTACTTGAAGGTCACAGGTTCGAGGGTCGTCAATTGCACACGAGGAGCGTTAGGGGCGAACGTTTTACTTTTTTACATGAACAAGCGGTGGGGCTCATTCCCATGTAGTGAGAATTCGAATTTTACTTTAGGTATTTTTCAACGTTTTGAATCACTGATAAAATTAGAGAACTCTTCATGATCCACCTGCGCTTCATGAAATTATTTGATGGTTGATTCATGAGACTGAGCCGTCCACAGGATTAGTCGGATCACAACTTCATCCTAAACTTAAGCTACTACCATCTGACATGCCTATTGTTTAATTTGTTATATGGACTTGATCATTCAGAAACTGTGATGATTATTTAATAATGTAGTTGGCACTTGAAAACTTCATATTCGTCATTTCCCTTATATCTTGAACTACAACATCTCAATTTATCGTGATGAACAAATTGAGAAGGGTAATTCATGACGATGAGCACACCTGTATATCTTGGGCTAGGTAGCAGTTGTTCATGACTACGTTGAATGAGTGGTTAGGACTATAAACAAATCAATTTGAGCTAAATTTTTATATTATTTAAATTTATTTAATTAAATAATTAAGTCAAACTGTGTTTAAATTAATTAAATGGTGAAATGATTATTTAAAATTGATTTGATTTAGTCCTACTTAATTGTTTAAATTTTCTTATTATTTTATATTTATTTTCATGGTTAGTATTTAATATTATTGATTTATTCATTTATTTTTGTCTATTTATTTGTTGGATGAGGCGTCACACACCGAAAGTGTAATTTATGCACACTGAAAACTAACAGAAATCTAAGAATCATATAAGTAAGATAACTAAAAACTTGGGTGTTTGGTAGATTTATTTTTCATTTTTATTTTATATAAAAAATATAATTTTTTAAAAAACGTGTTTGATTTATATTTTTCAGTCTTATTTTCTAAAAAAAAAGATATAGTGTTTTCTAGAAAACTAGAGAATGAAAGAAAATCATTTTTCAGAAAATGAGAAAATATGATTTTCTGAAAAATAAAAATAAAAAATGGAGCAAATCCCCTCAAATTTTTTACCAAATCATGTTGGAAATTACTAAATCATTAGTTTCAAAATACCAAATCATATATCGAACAAATTAGGAAAAAAATTAATTAACTGATTTTTTTACCAGTCAAGTCAATTTCGAACAAATCAATCAATTGATAATAAAAATCAATTGACTGATTTGGTTTTTTTTTCAAAGTTGATTTTGTTCAGGTTTTTTTTCGAAGTTGATTTTGGACAAAATAAGTTGATATATCAAATGACATTGGATTAATATGATTATATGAAATTAGTTTTCATGTGTTTGGCTAGTTATTCTGATTATATCAATGCTCTAAAATATCAATTTGATCTAATATATTAAGAGCGATGAATTTTTTAACACGAACGTATTAAAAAAAATCAAATTCATATTAAAAAAATTATTTCTCTCAATATATTCAGTAAAATCAATGTTTAACGGTATGAATATAATTAGAAGAATTAGACGAACACATAAAAATTAGTTTTATATCAATCTGAGGTCGTTTGGTCCATCAGTCGATTTTAGATAAAATCAGCTTAAACATCCTTGGATTGGCATGAAACTATTTTATATGTCATTGTATACTTCTTTTGATTATATCTATGCTCTTTAAATATTAATTTAACTGAATATATTGAGAGCCATGATTTTTTGAACATGAATTAGATTTTTCAAACAATCACTGCTCTCAATATATATTTGTGTTTAAAAAAATTACTACTCTCAATATATTCAGTTAAACTGATATTGACGGCATAGATATAATCGGGAAAATTAGACGAACACATACTTGCTAGTTTCATGTTAATCTAAGGTCATTTGGTCCATCAGCCGATTTTGAATAGTGATTTTTTGAACATAAATTAATAGATTTTTCGAACACATTCATATTAAAAAAATTATTACTCTCGTTATATTGAGTAAAATTAATGTTTGAGAATATGAATATAATTAGCAGAATTAAATAAATACATTAGAAGTAGTTTCAGGTCAATCTAAGAATGTTTGGTCTATTAGTCTATTTTTTTCTTAAACTGATTGATGGACCAAATAACCTCGAATTGATATGAAATCAGCTCCTATGTTTGTCAACATCTGCTGATTATATCAATGCTCTCAACGTCATCAATTTGACTCAATATATTAAAAACAATAATTTTTTGAACATAAATTTTTAGATTTTGACAGCTAAAGGGGAGTGAATAGCCATGTAAATTTAAGGTAACTCTTTTACTTTCTATTCTAGCAAGAACACACGGTTAGTTATAAAAAATAATAAGCATAAAATAAAGAGACACAATTATTTACGTGGTTTGTAACTTGAGTGGTTGTTAATCCAAGATGATGAATGCTCCACTAAAAAATCTTCTTTGGTTAAGGCGGAGAAGCCTCTTACAATCGTTGAGAGCACAAAAAGTTTCAAGAACAGAAAGAAATAAGTAATGAGTGTGTTATTTATCTTTCTGAGCTCAAGGGGTTCTATTTATAGAGCTAGGAAGAACTTATCCGTTGCTAACGAGGCACATTTGGGGTGCCTGGAGTTGCTTAGGGCGTATGGAGTTCGGTCAACTCTAATCCACTCCGCAACGGCTAAAAACGACTCTTTCTACTATAAGGTAGACCACTCAAGGCGCCCGGACCAGCTTCGAGCGCCCAATGATTTGTCAACCCCCGGTTGACTAGTCTTCAGCCTTTTGGGTGATTTCTGATTGTCCGAAGTTGAGCTCGCCCAAACTCAGCTTCCAACCTTCTCCTCGAGCATACTTTATTCCCGGCTTCTCATCCCTCGGACATCGCACGTTCTTCTCACTCCACCGGTGTACTCTTCCATAGCTTATTGTCCCTCGGATGCACTAAGGCCGTCGACTCCCTTGTCGTGCAGTCCTTCTCGCTCGTTGTGTCTTCCACTTGACTTCTTGCCCTCCTAATTAAGTTCTTGCATACTTAGCCATGAAGCATCAAAACGTAACATGACCTAACTTAACTTAATTTATCACATCAAAACTGTCACGCCCCGAGACCCAGGAGCCGCTGATCCAATATAAAATCGGACAGCACCTCCCCTGTCCGGCGGACAATTTACACACACACAATATATATAACAATCCACGCAGTTTAAATATTTGCACAACCACGCAGTTTAAAGGGCCACAGGCCTCAGATATAAGCAGAAACAACAGTTATATGAATATAACTATCGAAAAACTAAATCCGAACTCACCTGAGCTGCCAGGGGGCAGGAACAAAACCAAAACCAATCGAAGTCCAACATAGGACTCAAAAGTACAATACCATCAAATAAAACATGAATACATGTTCGAAACACCACAACGGAAGCATAGGAAACACTACAGGGTCCATAAGCAAAACAAACATAAAATAAAACCAAGCGGAGCTCCTCTGGAGCTAGGGACTGGCGGCTCGGGATCTCCTCGCAGACATCAACCTGAAATAAACGTATATGGCAACGGGGTGAGTCCATAACTCAGCGAATACCCAACAGATATGCATAGAAAGTTATACTAACAACAAGAGTTCTGCTAATACAGTCTCATATCAACAATAGGGAAAGACTGGAACTGAAAACACTGGGTAGGTACATACCTGAATCCATCTAACCTGTACAGAGGGTAAGAATTACCAACGGAAAACCAATAGGCATATAAACACAGATAACAAGTCTCCAGAATATGCGATGTCAAACAAGTGCAGCAAATAAGTGCAGCAAACAATGCACGATGCAAAATATGCATATGGTGCAATGACATGTGTCACCCCTGACACTAGACAGAATCATCGTACACCTGTCATAGGGACGTCTGAACGGGTAGGGCTCTGACAACTGTACACCCTGCCATCACTGCTGCTGAGTGACCGGGTGGACAGGATGCTGGCGGAGACCACGCTCCTAACCCCAAGCAATGGGGGAGTCAAGCTCTCATCTCCTCGTGGCTTAGTACGAGAAGGGATCCCTGCTTGCTACCACGCCCGCGCTCACCCTCCAAATAGTGGCCGAACGGAGCAATACAGGGCAAATGCACACATCTACGGTATCCACTAACCCATGAGTGGCCGTGTGTGCCCATCATGTACCGGAAAACGATTAGGCTCAACCACAAGGGAGTCGCTGATCGCCGGCATGCAACAGTGCAAGGATGGTGTATGATAGATACACATACCTCCCTCCCAAGTCCTCGGTATACTAAGTCTCAGTCTGAAATCCTATAACAGGAAATACCAGGTGTCCTACAAGGTATACTGAACTGAAATACAGATCCCTCAAGGTCAAATGCCAGAGATACACTACGATATCTAAGCATACATGTAGAGATGACAATACTAGAGACTGTATGGACCTAACAGCATAATAACTCAAGGATAAACAACAAGTATCCATAACTGACATAATAAACAAGGATAAACAACAATATCCAGAACAGATATAATAACCAGGGATAGCGTAGAGTCTTACTGCTATCTATAACATTCTATGCATAACAAAATGACAATATCAAAATAGATAAGTCAAAGGGTACCCGCCTCCAAGAACGAGAAGTCCGTATCAAAAGGAGATAGAACCACCCGCCAATATAATCCAAATCAAGTCCCTGAATCAGGAGTAGATTTAATTAGCTATTACCAACAATAACATCTAGCTAATTAATCCCTAATTCATTTTAGGGTTAACCTAATCCGTCCCTTTCCATTTAATTAATCATAATAAATGGCTAAACCCTTATTCGATTAAGATTAAGTTTAGTCTACATTTAACCCATAGTTTCCCTTTCTAAAAAGCCAACACCTAATTCCAATAACCACAACAGAATTGAGCTTACCTCACACCCAGCTGCTCGAAAGCAAATCTCAACCAGTTAGAACGTTGCAATTAGGAAGCTGAGCAACCTCCAATTAAACCCTAACTAGGTCCACTGCCAGGTTCAAATTCACAAATCGATCCAAATCCAATCAACTGAGCAGATTTGAACAACCTACACCAAATTCCACTAGTTCTTGAAGTATATAGAACCAATCTAAACAAAAAGCGATTACCTTAAGAAGACTCACGGCATGGATCTTCCACAGCTCACACTGCCACTTCCAGATAGCTCCTCAAGCTTGGACCGGATGAAGCTGTGCAAGAGTGGAGTTCAATTAGCTGGAACCCAAAGTCTCAACAACTCGAATAGAACCCGCTACAGCTACTCCATTATAGGGCAATAAACAAACTACCAAGTAAAGAAGAGCATCCCCTTACCTAAGCCCAAACCGATCTCCACAGCCAAAACTCCCGATCGCACAGAAAATGGCACACGCATCAACCAGGATCAAGTGCCCCAGTTTCAATAGCAAATCCAAGAAGGAGTTGCTGCCTGACCACACGTCGGATTCCCAAAATTGCAATCCTCCTCCAATTTGCGAGGAGCAAACGTATTGGCTGTAGTGGATCAGATGATTAGGGCTCTACATCGGAACAACTAAATTAGACCTTCACAAAGCCAACTCTTACCCTAATTGAGAACCTGAGGTGGTGCGCTGAAACGCGACCGCTGGCTCCAAACGACAAGGATGGTCCACGATCTATCGACTGGGCAGCTCTCCAAGGAAAAGGAAGAGTCCGAAAGGTTGTCGATCGCCTGAGAAGAAGCCACAAAGGTGGTCGGATGGTAACAGCGCGATCGATGAAGGAGCGGCGAGATCAGGGAGTGGCGGTCGTCGACTGCGTGCGCGTGAAATGAGCCTACTCGCTGAACTAAGGGATTAGGTCAAGGTATTTAAGAGATGGACATTTTACACTTTAGTCCCTAGGGTTTAAAATTTTCCTTACACATTAGCCCTTGAAACTTTTAGTTTTATTACATTTTAGTCCCTAATTTTATATCCAAGGACTCGGAACCCCGGAATCTATCTGGTAATTCTCCGAAAATTTCTGGAACCTAATCAAAAGTGTCGGATTTAACAAAAACTATCACAGAGTACTTACAGAATTAAATTTTTTAAATATATTCGTGTTCAAAAATTCACCGTTCTTAATATATTGGGCCAAATTGATATTTGAGAGTGTAGATATAATCAAGAGAAGTAGCCGAATACATAGAAAATAGTTTCATATCAATCTAAGGATTTTTGATCCATCAGTCGATTTTACCTAAAAGTGGATGATAGACCAAACGACCTTGAATGAATATGAAACTAGCTCATATGTGTTCGTCTACTTCTCTTGATTATATCCATGCCCTCAAATATCATCAATTTGACTCGATATATTGAGAGCAGTGATTTTTTAAATGTGAATTAAATTTTTCGAGCATATTTATGTTTAAAAAATCATTGCTCTTGATATATCAAGTCATATTGATGTTTAAGGGCGTAAATATAATCAGAAAAAACTAGCTGAATACATAAGAATTAGTTTTATATAAATCAAGGTTGTTTGGTTCATCAACTAATTTTGTCTAAAATTAACTTAGATTAAAAAAACTAAATCAGTTGACTATTTTTTATTATCAGTTGATTAATTTGTTTGAAATTTTAAAATTTTAGTTAGAGATAAATCGATTGAATTGGTAGAAAAGTAGTCGACTATTTAAAAATCAATTAATTATTTCTTACCAATCGATTATTTAAGGGTAAAATAGAAAATGGATATGTGACTTAATTATTTTAAAATTTACTTATTGATAATTTCTAAAAAATATTTACGTTGTTCGATTAAAAATAGTAAATCATTCATCAAATTTATTTATTTATATATTATTTCTTTATATATAACAAAATTTATATGTTAAAATAATAGAAGAAGCAAAACTAAAATATAATAAAATAAAAATCAAGTCAAAACACATAGGGGTGTCAAAAATCAACACGACCCGACGATCCAATCCGAATCGATCCGAAAAAAATCGGGTTCGGGTTGAAAATTTTCGGATTCGGATCGGGTTCAGGTTGGGGGGTTCGGGTTGAAAAAATTTCGGTTTGGGTTCAGGTCGGGTCGGGTCGGGTTCGGGTTGATCCGAAATTTAATATTTTGTGGATTTTTTGAGGTTAAATCAAATTTTATTTTGAAAATTAAGATATTTTTATGTATATTAATATCAATATAGTATGATTATGATGAAGTATTGAGATAAAAGTGAAGAATTATAGGGAAAATGACGAAAAAAGACGTTTGAATCAATTTTTTCGGGTTATTCGGGTCGGGTCGGGTTGGTCGGGTTTGGGGGTTTCGGGTTGAAATCGGATTCGGGTCGGATTCGAGTTAGGAGTTAAAAATTTTTTTTTTCTCAACCTGACCCGAATCCGACCCAACCCATCCAAATTGACACCCTTAGAAATACAAATAAGTGAATACGTCGAAAATGATATACATGAATTTATTTTTTTCAAGGAGTTAAGGCAATAGAATAATCCACCATCTCTTATTATCATCATGTATTTATTTTTTTCAAGGAGTTAAGGCAGTAGAATAATCCACCATCTCTTATTATCATTTTAAATTCTTCTGTATTTACTCGTGCATAAGAAATTATATAATAATAAAAGAATAAAACTTATCACTATTATATACATCAAAATTTAAGTGTTGCTAGGTCATCATGCTCCACTCAAACTCGTATTTATAAGTATCATATGAAAACTCGAATTTCAAGCTGCCAAGCGGCTGACAGCTTGATCGGCTACAGACCTTAAAATAGGGGTCGGCCATCAAAATTAATGGTAAAAAATAATTGTTTCGTCTTAAATATTTTCATCAATCTATTTCAGGATCAATACGAAAAAGATAAATCATGAAGATTATTAATCCGGATGTTATAATTAGTGCATGGGGAGGATGGACATACTGACTTTGTCAATATTTGACTCTCAGACCTCTTGATAATAAAACTCACGTATAAATCATCAGTCCATCCCATAAAAATAATTGGCCGCCAGAACTAACAAGGACAGATGCCAGAGAGATTAAGCATATATGTAGACGAAGGAAAAAAGTCATCGGAAAGTCCAATTGCCAAAAATTACTCGGGGAAGAAGTCTCCAAAATTTTATTTCTATTCTAGATGGAAAATCAATTTTATCGGAAATTTTCAATTGAATTTATTTTCAATCGATAATTTCGGACAAATTTTTTTATTCCATCAGGATTTTTTCCGACAGGATATTAATCTCGTCAGTAATTCCCAATGAGTCATTATGTCGGCGTGCCACTCCTGATGGAACGATAATTCTATCAAAATTTCTCGACGGAAATGATTTTTTATTGGAGAATTCTCAGCATTAAATCAAAGATGTAGCGATTTGAACTTCAATTAGAGACCCATACCGATAAAATGATAATTCCGTCCATAAATTTTGATAGACTAATTATCATTCCGTAGAATTTTCATCGACATTTACAAAATTTCTTAGAGTATTATAAGATGTCTGACTCCATTAAACATATGAGTTGCTTTGAGTTTCAAATCCGCATTAGCTAAGCGCTAATGCGATCCTTTTATCTTTTAAAATGATTATTGAGATTAGATAACGTTAAATTTTGAGTAATCGATTTGATTTTATGAAAATTTTTCATCGATCGTCAAAGTAAATTAAAAAATATTCGTGATGAATGATCTAGAAATTTAACATACTAAAATTCACGTTTTATTTTAAAAAAATTATAATTTATATCATAATTAAATATTAAATATCTAAAATAATAAATAATCATCTTTCCAATATACGCTAATATCATAAGGGAGAAATCCTTCAATCTCTTAGCACGGTAAAGAGAAGACGTCGTGCAATTAATTATGCATTTAAACGGAGAGGAAAAACAAAGACGACGATGTTTATTAAGTTACAATCTGACACGTCTTGACGTCTACCACCTCATATATATATATATATATATATATATATATATATATATATATATATATATATATATATATATATATATATATATCATAAAATTATTAGAAAATGAATAAAATTTTTCTTAAAAATATATATTTATTTCGTCTGGACACCTTGTGAGAATACAAACCATCGTTATCATTACAAAGAGACACAGTAGCCACTAGGGAGGGGAAAAAAAATTAAGTGACAACAAGAAAATCAATTATTCAATATATATTTAATTACAAAACCTAATTATCAATCACTGTCAAAATTGTCTATGATGCCACTCAATCATGTCTTTATCATAAGGATTCAAATCTAAATTTTGATTTTAAAAAAATGAGTGTTCCATTTTGCCTTTTAAAAGTCATAGTCTAAGCCAATACACCACTTGCAAATTTTATCATTTTTTTCTACGAGAAGATAATATAAAATGAAAATAAATTTATAAATTTCTGTAGCTAGTTAATAAATAAATGTATGACCTAACTTCATTAGTCATAGTTTGTTTGGGACCATTACTAAATAGAAAATTTATTTCTAATATTATGTCAAACATCCAACAAAAAGCAACTTGTTCTAAAAAAATCCTTCAATAAGAATATTATTACGTGGCACTTGCTTGCGTTGGTAATTCTTTGACTTTTCAAAACACAAACTATTATTTGGTGAAGTGATAGCCATATATTAATTAATAAATAAATTAATTAACTTCAATAAAAACGAAATCTTGTCCCCCGCTAAACTATGTATTCTCCCCTAAAAAGTCCACACTTGTTCATCTTCCAGCCTATCCTCACACATTTCCTCCTTTCTTGACTATTCTACCGTAGCTCCAACTTATCTCCTCAATATATGATAGGGTTGGAAAACCCGTATCGGATATAGGGATGAAAAAATCGGGACTTGGTAGAATCTCTTATTTCGGAAGGATCGGACTCCTTCCCCAAGAGGGAGGACCCCGATAGCATTCCAGGAAATAGCGAACCTGAAGAACCCTGAGCCCGTCTCGGCGCCGCAATTCCCGACCTTGAGAGCCCCAGGCGCCGCAACTAAAGAAAAAGGGATAATGACTCGGACTATTTCAAAAGAATATCCCTCTATCCCTGAAAGCGGCGGACGCGGCCTGGATCTCGAAGACGTGACCGCCATAAAGGAGGCACGATCGATCGGCCTGCCTGGGTATAAAGGTAGTTCTATCCCTCAGCTGGTAAGGGGGTGCGATATTTCATCTCTGCATATCTCCTTTCTTTAGCACCTTCATTCGGCTACCCTACTAACTTGAGCGTCGGAGTGGACTCCGCTGGACCCCGGCCGGTGTGTCCCCTAACGCTTGTGTTACTCTCGCAGGATTCTCCCGTTCCTCGGTGACATAGCAACCTCCGCAGGGGCTGATCCTCAGTGACCAGCCATCGCCGACGACTCCTTCCGGAACAAATTTGGCGTCGTCTATGGGAAACAAAAAAGCACCTGAAAGAGCACCGATGGCAGGACCGGAGGAACAACCCCTCACCCTCACGCGAGAGGAATTTGACCACCGGGTGGCTAATGCCGTCAAAAAGGCCTTGGAGCAACACCAAATCGAGCAGGCGGCCCTGCAACCAGCAGGGCTGGCGAGGGAAGAGATCCCCAGAATCTCCGCCTCGCCCTCCAGAAGGTCCGTGACTCCTGTGGGGCGACATGATGGCGCAGCCCAAGGCCCCCATAGAGAATCCCCTGTAGAGGGGGAAAAGGCTCACTCGGTAGCCTTTAGTGCTAAGAGGCATGAGGATGGACTGGGAAGGAGAGATGGACTCAAGATCTTCCAGAAGACTCCATCTACTCCTTTCTCGTTAGAGATTGTGGAAGACCCTATGCCAAAGCAGTTTCGTGGGTCGGGGATCTCTGAGTATGACGGGAAGACAGATCCAGAAGATCATGTTTTCAAGTTCGAAAATGCGGCGCTTCTGCACCAATATACCGATGGAGTAAAGTGCCGAGTGTTTTTGAACACCTTATCTGGCGCAGCGTAATGGTGGTTTCAGAGGTTGCCCCAAGGTTCCATCAATTCCTTTGTGGAGTTCAAAACGACCTTCCTGCACCATTTCGTAAGTAGCCAACGCTACCAGAAGATAGCGCTCAACCTGTTCGCTCTTAAGCAAAAACCTAAAGAACCGCTCAAGGAGTACATACAGAGGTTTAACCGGGTGACACAGGATGTATCAAGCGCAACATCGAAGATACTCGTTAGTGTCTGCACCCAAGGGCTCGCGGAAGGAGACTTCTTTCGATCCTTGGTGAAGAAGCCCCCCCGCTAGTTTTGACGACTTGCTAGGACGTTCAGTCAAGCATGTCAACGTAGAGGAAGTGCAGTACGCCCGACGCAAGGACCCAGTAGGAGCTTCACCCCTCGCAGCCCCTCGGCCGAATAGGAAGGAGCCACCAGCTCCGATGAGGGGAAATGACCTACCACCCAGAAGGGATCACTGGACTGGCAGGCGTCGATTGGTGGAGACAGTAGACGTCGAACCACCAGAGACATTGCCCAAGTACTACAGTTTTCATGGCAGTTCGACTCATTCCACAGAAGAATGCCATGCCCTGAAAAAGAAGTTCCCTGAGGAAGCAGATGCTAAACCACGGAGAAAATGGAACAAGTCAGGGCATCACAGAAGGTCGCCCCGACGAAGCCCTTCCCCCCAACGATGGCCGGCCAGGGAAAACGAAGTCCGACTACGGTCCCGGTCGCGATCCAGAGGCAGGAGCCGGGGACCGGCTCCCCGAAGATCCACCTCCTTGGAAAGAGATCCCCAAAAGGGAAAAGCTCCTGTGCGAGGCCCCCCCCCTCGGGCCATGTAGGGGTCATCTCCGGAGGACCTACCGGGGGCGACTCTAACCGAGCCCGGAAGTCGTACACCCGACAGTTGGAAAATTACTCCATTGGGACAAGCCGAAGCCCGGGGGTGGGCTCAACTATCTCTTTAGGGCCATCCAACCTCGAAGAAGTAGAAGCTCCACACGAGGACGCCATAGTGATTGTGGCCTGCATCACCAATTATGAGGTAAAATGCATCTTAGTGGACACAGGGAGCTCCGTGAATGTTCTGTACAAAGCGGCTTGGGAGCAGATGCAGATAGACGAGGATGAATTGACCCCGGTTGCGACCCCCCTTGTTTGGTTTCACGGGGTATCACGTACAACCACTGGGACAGATTACCTTGTCACTCTCGCTGGGCAGCGGTAGGCTCGTGAGAACCCGGAGGGCTCCTTTCCTAATTGTTGATGCGCTTTCCTCCTACAATGCCATCTTGGGTCGACCAGAGCTCAGTACCTTCCAGGCGGTGGTCTTTGTATACAACCAGAAGATCAAGTTCCCGGTGGGTGATCGAGTGGTGGAAGTTCGAGGAGATCAGCTTGTTTTGCGAAGGTGCTATGGCGGCGACGTCAGGACCGAGTCTAGGAAAAATCCCCGGGGACTGGAGGACTAGCTGCGGAAGAGGTCTTAGCCTAGCTAAGGGCCCCGGTCCCTAGTGTCCTGGTAAGATCCGGAATTTATTTAGTACAATTGTTCCTGTCTTGCTGTGAGTTTGCAGCCGAATCAAGTAATAAAATGAAAAGCTTCCTTTCGAAATAACAAAGGCGCTCCCATGTAATTCAAAACCCTAATGCCCCGCGGTCCAGCCGATGCCCGGGGTACTTAGGCTTGGCTCAGGACCTACGCGCCCGTCCAAGTGATTAAACCCTAATGCCCCATGGTCCAGCCGACGCCCGGGGAACTTAGGCTTGGCTCGGGACCTACGCGCCCGTCCAAGTAATTCAAAACCCTAATGCCCCGGGTCCAGCACGCCCGGGGTACTTAGGCTTGGCTCGGGACCTACGCGCCCGTCCAAGTGATTCAAAACCCTAATGCCCCGCGGTCCAGCCGACGCCCGAGGCACTAAGGCTTGGCTCAGGGACCTACGCGCCCTCCAAGTGATTCAAAACCCTAATGCCCCGCGGTCCAGCCGACGCCCGGGGGTACTTAGGCTAGGCTCGGGACCTACGCCCCGTCCAAGTGATTCAAAACCCTAATGCCTCGCGGTCCAGCTGACGCCCGGGGTGCTTAGGCTTGGCTCGTGACCTACGTGCCCGTCCAAGTGATTCAAAACCCTAATACCCCGCAGTCCAGCCGACGCCGGGGTACTTAGGCTTGGCTCGGCACCTACATGCCCATCCAAGTGATTCTAAACCCTAATGCCCCGCGGTCCAGCCGACGCCCGGGGTACTTAGGCTTGGCTCGGGACCTACACGCCCGCCCAAGTGATTCAAACTCTAATGCCCCGCGGTCCAGCTGACGCCCGGGGTACTTAGGTTTGGCTCGGGACCTATGCGCCCGTCCAAGTGATTCAAACCCTAATGCCCCACGGTCCAGCCGACGCCCGGGGGTACTTAGGTTTGACTCGGGACCTACGCTCCGTCCAAGTGATTCAAAACCCTAATGCCCCGCGGTCCAGCCGACGCCCGGGGTACTTAGGCTTGGCTCGGGACCTACGCGCCCACCCAAGTGATTCAAAACCCTAATGCCCCGCGGTCCAGCCGACGCCGGGGGTACTTAGGCTTGGCTCAGGACCTACGCGCCCGTCCAAGTGATTCTAAACCCTAATGCCCCGTGGTCCAGCCTACGCCCGGGGTACTTAGGCTTGGCTCGGGACTTACGCGCCGTCCGAAACCCTAAGGGGACACTTAGGCTTGGCTTGGGACCTACGCACTCGTCCAAGTAACTCAAAACCCTAAGACCCCGCGGGGTACTCAGGCTGGGATCGGGACTTATGCACTCGTCCAAGTAATACCCAGCACTCGGGTTCCGCGGGTCAGATGTCGCCGGGAGCAGTCGGACCCAACCGAGGGTCTACACCACCGTTCGAGTAACCAAGAACCAAGGGGGAACTTAATCGATTCCGAAGTAAGAAACAAAATACTTTCGGAAGAACCCACAGCGCATTGGAATATAAGGCAATCATACATACAGGACCCGTATACAAAAGTAATTATTCATTTACATAATGAAATACATGAAGACATACATCTTGACATCTTGGGACGAAAATGGACACCTGAGGTAACACATGAGTAGCTCGGATATTCCTGACAAGCAATCTGGGACGAAAATGGACGCCTGAGGTAACACATGAGTAGCTCGGATATTCCTAACAAGCAATCCAGAATGAAGATTGATGCCTGAGGTAACGAACGCAGAGTCCGGCCCCATCAAGACACCCTCAATCTTTGCCGTAGACAAGAAGAAGAAAGAGGAGGGGGTAGGGGTTGTCGCAACTTCTTCCCGGAGCGTGTAAAAACGCAAAGAAGAATTGCCTTAATAGGGTAAGGAGGGAGGAGCCGCCGCAATTTCTCTCTGGAGCACGAGAAGACGTAGCTCTGGGCCGCCACCCAAGTACAGGTCGAGAAAAAAAAATACAAAGGGGGGGCGGCAAAATAGATGGAAATATTCTCAAACCCGCGGCGTCCCCCAATAACGATGTACCCCAGGATGCCCTCGTCTTCCCGAAAAGCCGATGGTGCATGGGGTACACCGCCACTGGTCGACCAGGGGCTTGGGGGTCAGTAGGATGAGGTCATCTCCCCCATGCCCCCTGGAGGGCCACATAAGGTCCTTTCCGTACTCCACGGACAAGCAGGGAGTTCCACCTCCTCCAGAATCTTCAGCGAGACCCCGGGCATCATCTCCGCCATGCTCCCTAGCAAAGGGGAGGACACCAAGGCTTCTACCCCTATCTAGTCCTTCAAGCAAGCACAGCACGGGGGTTCGCACAAGGAACATGGAAGATGCACGCACTAAGAAGCGAAAACCGGAGGGATGAGAAAGGCTGGTGCCTCCCATCCCCCTACTTATAGTACAGGGATTCTCCCCCAAGCAGTTAACGCGCGGTCGGTGCCATAACTCCATGCGTCTTTTCTGTTGGATCGAGAAAGACCGATAGAGGGGGGGTGAATATCGGAAAATGTTCGGATTTAAAAGAAAGAGCAGTTACGCAGCGGAATAAAATCAAACAACGCAAACACCAGTAGTTTACTTGGTTCGGAGCCTGGGTCGACTCCTACTCCAAGGCCCACGGTCGTTGACCGTTTACTTTGGGCAATTCTATAATGCGCAAAACGGTTACAGAGTAAGATTACAAAAATGACTGTAAATAGAGAGTTACACTCTGTTTTACCAACTCCCGGTTGTAGATCGAGTTTCGGTGCAGCGGGAGGTCGATGACGCTACGGACTTGCGTTGGGAAGTTCTTGGAGCAGAGCGTAGTCGTCAGAGCGTTTGGAAGCGTTGAATGAAAGCGGTGTTGAAGCTCGGGGTCGAGGGGTGCTATTTATAGCACCTAGGGGCGCCCTGGTCGTCGAGGGCGCCCTGCCACGTGTCTCCCGATCCGTGCTTCGCTCGGTCAAGCCTTATCGCACCAGAATAGGGATGAGGTTTGACCTCTGGGGCGCCCTGGTCGCAGAGGGCGCCTTGGTTGACTTTTTTCGCGCAGAAGACTCGGCTGTGGATAGAGCTGAGGCTTCGCAGAGAGAGAGCTGGAGGCGCCTTGGCTGCTGAAGGCGCCATCACTGACGAAGGCGCCTTCGCTGCTGAGGGCGCCTTGCCCAGTAAGCAGCTGAAGCTCATTTGCTTCGTTTGGTTCTGGTTCACCTTGAGGGCGCCCTGGACACTTAGGGCGCCTTACTCAGCTGTTGCCTCACTCCTTTGAGGCTCTCTGAGTTGCAGACACACGTCCCTTTGGTCCTGCATCAAGGGTTAGTCCAAAACACAACAAAACAATAAATTTTATACAGCCTTAGCTGTCTTGGTTCTGACTTTGGTCTCCAAAATGGAGCCCTAGGTCGAACCGACGCCTAATGTTCCCTCAAGGGGAACGCGTCCTCACCTACTCCTCTCGGGAGAGTTTTACCTGGTGCCAACCGGATCCTCCAGTTGGACTTTTGCCCGGCAGTCCTTCGCCAGGTCTTGAGGTACCAAGCTGCCTTTCGCTTGGTGCCTAGCAGCCCTTCGCTAGGTCTTTACTTCTGGCAGCCCTTCGCCAGTGCCTAGCATTCCTTTGCTAGGGCTTTGTCCATTCTGGCAGTCCTTCGCCAGTGCCTAGCATTCCTTCGCTAGGACTTTGTCCAGTCTGGCAGTCCTTCACCAGTGCCTAGCATTCCTTCGCTAGGGCTTTTCCTGTACACTCAAGAAACTTGTTAGGCACCAATAAACCCTTAACTTTTGAACCCTTTTGTCAATATCAAAACACAGGTTTGACTTGGGTGCAATCTGCACCAACATTTTCGACTGATGCACCATTAATGTGCCTAGGAACCAGCGACTCTTAATGGGTCCAATCAAGAAGATTGCGAATAAAACAGAGGAGACGGTTCGAAAGCCACCCCTGCACCTTAGCAAGCAGGGGCTAGCAACGAGACTTCACTGATCTAAATTCCCCGGGCAGGGATATGACTCCTAGTATCCGCCTCGAAGACAGTTGATTGGTGGAGTCCATGCGCAAAGACAAAGAGCACATCATACTAAAATTCGCATGCAAAGGAAAAAAGATAAACAACATTTTTCCCGTAAGCAGGCCACTCGAGGCCTCAAGTAGAGACATGTGCACAGGTCGAAGAGTACTTACATTCTTGGGCCATTGCCAGGAGGTCAGAATTTTCCTTTCTTTAGCCCGCCGAGGGCCCCATGAAAGCCCTGCTGTAAACGCTCCATTACTTGGTCGGCTACGATGGCGCGAAACTCCTCCGAGCCCAAGAACTTCGCCTTGAAGCCCCTCTCTGCCTCCCAAGCAGCAAAAGCCTCGGCAGCCTCAACGGACTGTCTTAGCCACCTTAATTTAGCAGACATGTCATCTTGCTCCAGTAGGGCTTCCTTGAGATGCTCAGATGCCGCTCGTGCATCCGCCCTGGCTTGGGCTACGTCATCCTCCAAGGCAAAGGCACGGTTAGTAGCCAGCAGGAGTCAAGACTCCATTTGGCTCTGTAGCTCCTTCTCTCGTACCTGGAGCTGGTCTCTCTCCTGCTTCACCTGAAGGAGATTATGGGTGACCGACACGGCCTTCTTGGAGGCTAGACATTCCCGGTGTCGGAAATTCTCGAGGGCCTGCTCGGTGCCCTCCAAAAGCTTCCTCAACTACCCGACCTCCTCACGGAGAGCCCTGTTGTGGCTGGCCTGCTGCACCCCGGACCAATGCTCAAGACTCGCGGCTACCTCCACCTTTAGGGCTCGCTGGAGTAAGGCCTCCGCTGGGGGCTTGGAACACAGGCCCCGACCAATCACCAGGCAGTCCTCAGCGGCCTGACATCGCACCAAAAGATTAGCAGCCGCACCGAAAGGTAGGCAAATGCTGTAGTAATTTGCACCTACAGAAGGGTTTCTTGAAGACTAGCTAGCGGCCCAGTCGAGGCCCGCACGACTACTTCGGCTGGAGGACAGGGTACATCACCCTGCTCTTCGAGCGGCAGAGAGGGCGGATGAACTGAAGGATGCTGAAGGACAGGAGCCTCAGCAGTTGAGCCGGGAGAATGGGAGTTCATCTCGTCGGGACATGAAACCCCCTCTGGCACCGCTCGAGCGGTCGGAGTCTCCCCCGGGTGCACCATGGAGGGGGACCGCATGGAGGCCTCTAACGTTGCATCCAACCTCTCCCTTAATCGATCTAGTTTCATACGAAATTGAATACTGGATGCTCCTTACCCGTCGGAGTGACAGCGGAGGCGACGGAGTGGGAGGGGCCACCTCGGGGATGGAAGCAGGCGAGGCCGAAGTAGGCGAGGCTACCTCAGTAGGCAGAGTCATTTCCTCAGACTGGGGTCAAAGAAGAGGAGCGGACGAGACATCGCTTCTTCCAAGAAGGACCTGAGCCCTTGGGGAGCCGCCGCTTCTGCCGGCCGAGGGGCTGGACGACTATCGGGGGAGTGGAGGAAGTCGATTGGGTGCCCTCCCTGTCAGGGCTACTCGTGCCTGGAGTAGGGTCACCCACGGAGGGGGAACCGGCTCCCGAAGCAACCTGCGGGGCTGGGGGCGCTGACTCTTCGGCCAGGGGGGATATAACAGTAACATCGACCCCTTCGGCGGAGGCAACCCCATGAGTTGAAGCAAGGGGCCCCTCGACAGACTCAGCGGGGGCGGGAGGAAGATCAGGAACAATCAGAGGAGGATTCAGGGCCACCTTGTTGGCCTCCTCCCACCTGATAAACTGACTCATCGCTTTGGCATACATTACTTCCTCTGCAGAAGCCAAACAGAAAGGGCATCAGTCAGAACCAATGTGCGCCGAAGACAGAGACGAGCATACCTAGGGAGGGACTAATCTGTGTTACTTTAGGGCTAAGGCCCGCTCAGTACATGAGCTCTTCGCTTTGAATTAGCCCCGGGCCGCTGAACTCCATGCTCGAGAGTACCTCTCTAGCACGATGATATGCTGGGCTGCGAAAGAAACTCTCCAAGGAGGGGAGGAGTGGGCAAGTCAGCTATCCAACATAAAGGGCTGAAGGGCAGTGACGATAAACGGATGAAGAAGAATTTCTCTTTCCATCCCTTGTACGAAGATGGAAACCCCCCTAAAAACCTATGGCCTAGACGGGCCACGAAGCTAAAGACTCATCGGGATGTTAGATGTGTATACTGAAAGACATGCTTCTTTTATATATATGAACATCTTTATTTTAAAAAGAGAATCACAACTACACTAGGTGCCTGTTTAAATTAGTACATGCATGAAGTCCAATTACTTTGCATTGTAGATAACATGGTGTGTGGTGTCACACGGAAGATCATGTTATCAGTTCCTTGCTTAGTATAAATAGAGGCTCACAACCGAGATGGAATTGGACAACCCATCAGAATGGTTGTAGTGTAATTAGGTGTGGTTGGTCTTGACCATAGGATTACACTAGTGTGCTTTGAGTACATTGAGCAGGACCAAAACACGAGGTTATCTAATTTGTACTGACTCGGAAATTGGATAGGACCTCAGACTTTATTATGGAGTACGATCCCTTATTCCCGATATAATAACGGGCATATATTATTAACTATTATTTCTTTAATTTACCAATGGGCGAGATCTATTCTGTTAGATCGATAGGCCCGGTAAGTTGGGAGATAATATTAATAATATGATGTGCCGTTGATTATTGACGGAATCCGTGTCCTGGTGAGTCGGGTTGATGATGCCCCCTTGATGAGCTCGAAAGGTTCATCATGCTAAACCCTGCAGGTGGATTTGATCCGGCATGATGATAAGGTCGAGTGGTACTAATCAAGGATCCAGAAGTTAATTAATTTAAATTGTCAGTAATTTAATTAATTAACGGGCATTCGAAATCTTAAACACAGGGGATGGACGACTTGTAATAAGTGGAGCTCATATGTAAATATAGGGGTTGGTGAGGTAAGTCAATGAGGGCCCTTTAGTGGAATGTATCCTCATTAATGGACCGGGTCCATTAGTAGGCCAAGATCCAACTCCTCCTCATGGTCCCTACCGTAGCCCTATAAATACCCCATGGTGGCATAGAACCAAGTTAATGATTAATCCAATAGATCACAAAAAAATCCTAGCCTCAACTCTTTTCTTCTCTCTCTTCCGTCGTTTCACTCGGCGCCGAAGACGTTTCTCCACCGACCTGCATGCAAAAATTGAAGAACGTCTTTGCAATTAAGAAATTGCAAACGTTCTTTGCAATTAATTAAGAAGGCAGCTATGGAGAATGAATCCTTCAAAAATTAATCCACGCGTGCATGCAATTAATCCACGCGTGCATGCAATTAATCCCTTTCGAGGTGATTAATTGCTAAGGCAGAAGTTGCCATGCAACTTGAACGCATGGCATTGCATGCGATTAATCCCTTTCGAGGTGATTAATTGCTAAGGCAGAAGTTGCCATGCAACTTGAACGCATGGCATGGCATGCAATTAATCTCAATTAATTTCTATGGGATTAATTCTTGAACGCATGACATTAATTCTTGAACGGCATGCAATTAATCTTAATTAATCTCCATGGGTTTAATTGCTCGAGGGAGCAGCCTGCTTAAAAGGTGGCGTGAGCCATCAGCTCAAGAAGAGGGAGGCGACAGTGATCTTCTCCACGGCAGCAGCAAACTTTTGCTCACAGCGGCGTCTTCTCCACGGGAGCAAGGTTTTGCTCAAGGTAGCCAAGTTGCTCTCACGCAACTTGACTTAAGGTAGCAGCCACAACTTTGCTTAAGGCTTCACGCTTATGTTGGAGAAGAAGAGATGCTGCTGAGGAGTAGCTGTGAAGAAGAAGAGTTGCTTGGCCACCGACGGTGAAGGAGAGGAGAAGTAGGGTTTGTGTTTTGGATTATCTTCATCCTAGGAGCAGCTGGCGGCATCCTTTTGGTAAGGGATTGGTTGGCGCAAGGAGAAGGGATCAACTTGGTGACCACGGTTCTTGGTAGATCGTCGCCCACACGACGTCCAAGAGGGGAGGGTTATACGGTAGAAGATCGTAAGGTAACGGAAGGTATATTCTTCCTTGGCTCCTTTCATTCTTATTTGTACCTTATTCAATTGCCTCGTCATTTCATATTTGTTATTTAATTATTTTGATAACGAATCATAGTCAATAATTATTTAACTGGACCCCGACCATAAACACAAAAGCCGGCGATCAACTCGTCGTCTTTTCCGCGGTCGAACGGTCGAGCAAATTGCAAGACCAATTTTGGTAATTGGCTAAGTTGCAATTTGAATCGTTCGATACGGCACGAGATGGTCGATGGTAAACGACACTCTATTCAGATTAAATTTTTTAATCCGTAGGCATAGAGAGGTCTCTCGGATCAACCAGGTATCCGCTTAGGAAACCCACCAAGCCATACCCAACACGGGACCCTAGCGAAATGAAGGAGTGGAAAAGGGGTGGAGTCAGAGGAAGACCAAAAAGCTTGAAAATGATATATGCCCCCCATCTGGGTGAAGGCATTGGGAGCCATCTGGTGCAACGGAATGCTAAAATAAGAGGCTATGTTCGCAAAGAAAGGGGGGATAGGGAATCGAAGCCCTAGCTCCATCTGTCCTAAGAAGAAAGTCAACATGCCAGCGGGATGTTCCACAGGTTTCTGGTCTACCTTAGGGATGACCATCGTCATCTCGGCTGGAACCCTGTATGTCTCGGAGACTGCTTGCATAGCCTCGGGCCTCACTCTCGAAGATGCGGAGTCGTACCATTCCGCCCGATAACCTTTCATGACCCCGAGATAGCAAAAGAGAGGAGGACAGATTACTCACGCGCAGCAAAAGCCCTACAGGAGAAGAAGACGAGGTACACCCAGTCACCGAACCAGAAATGGACGTTGGCGCCTGTTTTTCCCCTCTTATACCTCGGCAGGCATCTGCTTAAGCGCAATAAGAACAAGACGCATGAAAAGCTAGGAACTGCTTTGCCTAGATCACCGATCGTCGAGGCTTAGCGGGACCCACTCACATCTAGGGGGGAGGGTAGCCGTTGTAATACGTGTCAATAAGGCACTCGCACAGACACCCCACTACCCTCTGAACATAAGGTCAGGCGTTTTTTAATCTCGGGAAGAGGGGCATCATTACGAGCCTTCGGGAAACGAAGAAGCTTCCTTGGGAAAAGAAGAAGACATCGAACAGGGGGGCTCCTCGTAACTCTGGACGAGGCGGATATAGTTCAAAGAAGCTTCCCTGCTTATGAAGGGAACGGGTGCAGCAGCACATACCTAAGCAAAGGCAACTCCTTCATCCCGGTACTAGTCCGATCAGTCAGCCACACTTCCTTTGATCAGACTTGAAGGGAGGGACATGTGATAGGGTTGGAAAACCCGTGCCGGGTATAGGGGATGCAGAAGTCGGGACTTGGTGGAACCTCTTATCTCGGGAGGGTCGGGCCCCTTCCCCGAGAGGGAGGACCCCGAGAGCATTCCAGGAAATAGCGAACCTGAAGAACCCTGAGCCCGCCTCGGGAGGCGGAGTCCCCGCAATTCCCGACCTCGAGAGCCCCGGGCGCCGCAACTAAAGAAAAAGGGATAATGACCCGGACTATTTCAAAAGAATATCCCTCTATCACCGAAAGCGACGGACGCGACCTGAATCTCGAAGACGTGACCGCCATAAAGGAGGCACGATCGGTCGGCCTACCCGGGTATACAAGGTAGTTCTATCCCTCTGGTAAGAGGTTACGATCTCTCATCTCTGCATATCTCCTGTCTTTAGCACCCTCATTCGGCTACCCTACTAACTTGAGCGTCGGAGTGGACTCCGCCGGACCCCGGCCGGCGTGTCCCCTAACGCTTGTGTTACTCTCGCAGGATTCTCTCATTCCTCGGCGACATAGCAACCTCCGCAGGGGCTAATCCTCAGTGACCGGCCATCACCGACGACTCCTTCCGGAACAATAGTAAAGTCGGAGCTCAGTTCAATATTACCTGAACTGATTATATTAAGTGTAGCATTGTTGCTAAACGCCACTGTTCCTAGGTCCTTGTATTTTAGTTTGGTGAACTTTAACTCATCTCCAGTCATATGTCTAGAGCACCCACTATCCAACATCCACTGGTCCAAATCTTTATGTTCCTACACATAAAGTGGCTTAGTTTGGATCCATTTTAGTAGAAGTACATGATAGATTGTTCAAGTTCACTTGCCTAATCTATCTCACCCAATTTAAGTGATCAAGCATATTAAACCTATGTTGATTTTGTGAGACAGAGTTCTCGTCTGCTACGTCTCTCGGATACACCATGTCTATCGACTCCCTTCCCGTGCCATCCTTCTCGTCTGCTACGTTTTCCGCTCGACTTCCTGAGCTCCTAAATTCCTTCTCACTTAGACATAGGGATTAAACTAACAGAACCTAACTTGACTCAATTGACCACATCAAAACAATCCCGAGGCACTTATATGATGCAGGCGCCCGAGTTCAGTTGTGCTATCTAGAAAAGAGCCATTTTTACAGCCGTTATGATGCAGATAAGCTTTGACCAAACTCAGGATCCCATATCCCAGCCCAAGAAGTACCACGTCAGCAACAAGATAAACTTTCTAGGCTCTATAAATAAAGACTTTTAGCTTAGAATTAGGAACAACAACTTATAATCAGTTTTATAATTATTTTCTATGCTTTCAATGAGTATATATAAGAGGCTTCTCCGTCTTCAGTAAAGGAGACTTTTCTTATTACGCTTTCACTATCTCGGATTAGCAACCACCCTAGTTACAACCAAGTAAACCATGATCTTTTACCTATTTCTTAAGTTGTTTATGTTTTCCTATTTGCTTAATTAATCTGTTCATCTTTGCTAAGTTAGAGACAAAAGATTCGGATTTTCTTTTTAGGACTATTCACCCCTCTAACCGACCCGACACAATCCTATAATTTGTATTAGAGCAAAGTCACTTTAGAAAGACTAACCTCCGTATGAAACAATCCTAAAATTTTTAATTTTTAAATTTTTGAGAAGCTAACAGTTAGATTTTGACTTTTTCAAAAATTTATCAATCATTTAAAGTCAAAATTCATTTTCTTAGCATTTATTTTTAATATTTTCTGTAACTATTAAGAAATTATTTTTAAACACGGAATGAAAAAGTATTATTTTCTTGAAAATTTTTATTTGACCAGATTTGGTATTTTAACATATTCTCAAATTTTTTTCAAAACTTTTGGAGAAAAAGATAATTTTCTATGAATTTTCTATCAAAAACTGAGTTTTAAATTTAAAATTCCTATGAAAATTAATTTTTGACAAAACTATTTTTTTTACTGATTCTTTATTAAATTTTACATACTTAGAAAAATAAAATCTATTTTGGATAAAGAAAATTATTTTTCAAATTTGTTCGACTAAAACTTTTAAAAGATTCTTTTTAAGCAATGTCTCTTCTTTTTTTTTTGAAAATAATTAATTTTTACTTATTTGAGGATTTTAAAATTCAAGTTTTTTAAGGAATTTCATAACTTAAGAATATTTTTCCTTAACCATTTTTTTATGTAATCAAATGAGGAGAAATGGAAATTAAATTAAAAGGAGGTTTTCATTGCAATATTTTTATACTAAATTACAATTGTTTATTTTTATCTCTAGTTGGTTTTTCCTAACTTAACTCAGGTTGATACACATCAAAAGGAAGAGATTGTAAGTACCCCGAGATAGTTTTAACATGGTTAACCAAGTTAAGTTAGATCCTGTTGGTTTGATCCTTGTGTCTAAGTGTGCAGGAGCTTAGGAGCACAAAAAATCGAGTAGAAGACGCATCAGATGAGATCACACGGGAAGAGAGGCGACAGACTCAATGCATTCAAGGGACGAGAAAACTACGGAAGAGTACACTGGTGGATGAGAATGGCGTGTGTGACGTCCAAGGAACGAAAAGTCGAGGAGGAAGACCATTTGAGGAGAAGGTCGAAAGTTGAGTTTGGGTGAGCTCAACTTCGAACGATCAAAAATCACCCAAAAGCGTCAGAAAGCTGGTCCACCGAAGGTTGACCAGGATCATGGTCTGAGGCACCTGTATTGATATCCAGGGCACCTGGAATGTTTAGGGTGCCTGGGAAGCTGTTCGGGGCGCATGTTTTCAATAGGGGCGCCCGGGAATGATACAGTGCCCAAGTTTAGTTGTGTTATCCAAAGAGGGTCATTTTTACGACCGTTACGACGCAGATAATCTTTAACTAAATTCAGGTGCCCATATCCCATATAGACGCCCGAGGAGTTATTAGCATGTATACTAAGAGCCTAGCCTTTTTGTATGAACATTTGCATTTTGGAATAAGAATCACATGATCATGATTGCATTTTATATCTGAATATATATGTGTTCATGTTGTCTAATACTTTACACTGTAGATAACATTGTGTGTGGTGTCACACAGAAAATCATGTTATCAGTCCCTTGTAGAATATAAGAAGAGACTCACAACCTAGATGGTCTTGGACAAACCATTGGCATGGTTGTAGTGTAATTTGATATGGTCCGTCTTGACCATAAAATTACACTAGTACACTCTGAGTGTATTGAGCGGACCGACTTTGAGATGATTCAATTTATACTGACTATATAATTGAATCAGACCTCAAGATATTATTTTGTACATGCTCTTAATCCCGATATAATAACGGGCACATGTATTTAGTATTTATTTCTTTGATTTACTAGTGGCCGAGATTTATTCATTAAATCGATAGGCTCGGTAAATTGGGAAATAATATTATTTGCATAGTGTGTCGTTGATTATAGGAGGAAATCGTATTCTATTTTAGAATGATGATGTCCTCTTGAGGAGTTCATAAAGTTTATCATGTAAACCCTGCAGGTGGACTTGATCCGATATGATAATAAGCTTGAGTGGTACTACTCATGGAGTTAGAAGTTAATTAATTAATTGTCAGATTAATTAATTAATTAACGGGCATGCGATATCTTAAACACGGAGTGAATTTTGTACAAATAATATATTGGAGCTCATATTTTATTATGGGGGTTGGCGAGGTAATTCAATAATGATCCTTTAGTGGATTGGATCATTATTAACAGATCCAATTTTGTGGCTAAAAATTTTTGTAGCTAAAAAAATTTTTATGGCTAAAAATTTTTGTGGCTAAAAAATAATTCGTTAGGTGACCAAGAACCAACTCCTCCTCATTGTTTCTATTGTAGCCTATAGATACCTCATGAAGCCAAACGACCCAAAATAATAACTTCTTTGGTTTATAAAGCTTCGGTTTAATCTTTTCCTTAGTTTTCTTTCCTTGGTTCTCTCTTGACCGGCGCCCCTCTCCCCTCTCCCTAGGGTTTCAGCGGCAACACAAAGAAGAGGAAGAGAGCTTCCTCTTCTCTTGATTCTTCCTTCTCCTTCTCAAGAGGTGACGCAATCTTGGAGGTGATTCTTCCTTGGTGGCCGGCGGCACAAAGAAGGAGAAGGTGGTGGTGGCTGGCGGCAAAGAAGAGAAGAGGAGAAGAGGGTCTTTCCTCTTGGAGGTTGGCGCAAGTAAGAGAGAAGAGAAGAGTGGTCTAGGCGGCTTCAACTCTTGGTAGATCGTCGCCCACAAGACATCCTAGAGGAGGGAGGTCATACAATAGAAGATCAAGAGGTACAAGTTTTGTTTTTGTTCAATTCTTGTTCTTGTTCTTTATTTCTTGCCTTGTTAATGTAGTTAGTTATTTGTTAATTAATTTGGACCCCAATTGTAAACACAAAAACCAACGATTTTACGTCATTGTCTTTTCCGCGGCATCCGACTAGAAGAGTCGAATTGCTTGAACAACAAGTTTTGTTCAAGCGATCGCTCAAGTCGTTAGCATGACAATGAAACGGTCGCTTGGAAGTTTCGTTTGTGTCCGGATTAATTTCAATTAATGAAATTTTAATCCGGGGATATGGTAACGGATAGATTCCATGCGCACCATCCAAGGGCCTAAAACCCAACAGGAGTGCCACGTTAACAACAAGATAAACTGTTCAAACTCTATAAATAGAGTCATTTAGCTCAGAATTAGGAACAACAACTTGTAATCGGTTTTAGAATTTTTTTCTATGCTAGTGTAAGTGTCTTCTCCACTTTCTTTAAAGGAGACTTTTCTTATTATGCTTTTACTATCTTGGATTAACAACTATCCTAGTTGCAACCAAGTTAACCTTGGTCTCTTATCTATTCTTAAGTTGGTTATGTTTCCTATTTTCTTAACAAATTTGTTCATCTTTGCTAAATTAGAGGCAAAAGATTAAGATTTTCTTTTCAAGGTTATTCATCCCCTCTAGCCGGCCCGACACGATCCTATAAAAAAAATTGGCCCCTTGCTGGGCTGGGCCCAGAGGTTGTTGCCTCCTTGGCCTCATGGAAAGTCTGACGTTGACTTTCAGTTAGGTCAGACTAAGATAATTGGATTATCTTGCTCATTAGTGAAACTACATGATATATTAGACTGATTCATTAAGGATTATGATATATCAATCACCCACATAAGTCTAAATAAGAGGTTTTACTTCAAGATAAACCAAAGTTCAAGCCTAGGGGTATTGATGTGTGTGTTTCTTACATAATTTTTAGTATTT
>JAGFNQ010007385.1:229950-395284 GCA_024364735.1 Boesenbergia rotunda | reverse complement strand
TTGTTATCATGTATTATTTAGGCGTGTGGCTATTGTATCCAAGATCTATATGTTGTCCGTACAGGAGAGATGTTGTCTGTTTTCCAACAAGAATCGTTCTCGGGGTGTGACAAATTTTCTTTTTGTCCTCTTATGTCCAAGATTATTATATGGCCCATGGAGAAGGTTATAGCATTACTGGAGCACCTCTCTTCAGCGAAAATGACTTCCCCCTACTAGAAAAGAAAAATGGAAATATACTTAAAGATCGACATCAGCTAGTGATTTGCAATCTAGTCTAGATATACAACTCCAACTGATGAAATAACGAATGTTTCATTGAAACCAGACAAATTATACTCAGAAATGAAGAAGAAGACCCAAATAGAGAACAAGGCACTGAACACTCTAAAATGTGGGCCGATAAAAGAAGAGCTAAGTCATATTGGATCATTCGAAAATGCCAAACAACTTTGGGACAAGTTAGTCGAGATGCACGAAGGAACCAACGATGCCAAGGTAACTAAACAAAATCTATTGTTTAATAGATTATTTAATATAAAGATGTAGGACAGAAAAACGATAAGCCAGTTGCATATAAGGATCGAGGAAATCTTTAACGGACTTCATTTGGTTGGTCACCAACTGGAGAATCGAGACATCATAAGGAACACACTAAACTCGTTTCCTTGAATCACAATGTGTTGGCAAAAAGTGATTCGCTCACCATCAGCACCCCCCACCAACCCATCATAGGGCCAACACGGAGAAGGTAAATCACGGGGGCTACTAGCCCGGATGCTGTGTTTAGTGTGTGGGGAGGGTGGACACACTGACTTTGCTAGGTTTTGACCCTCAGACCTCATGTTGGCAACACCCACATACTAATAATTAGTCCATCCAGTGGGGACCCTTGAATCACAATGTGAGCATCTATTGTAGATGCTTATAAAGTTTTGAAGAACCTACCAAAGTTAAAGTTAGATGAGTTATTCTGTGAATTGGAATTGCACGAACAAACTAACGCCAAATGAGACAAAAAAAGATGTAGTCTTCTTTGCAGGTTCTACAAAAGAGTCAAAATCAAAAACCTAAACCAAGCACGAGTTAGAGAGTGACTTAGACTCTGAATCTGATGAAGAAGAACAATTGGGTGAACTTTATAAGAAAGATATTCTCTAGAAAGAAGAAAGGTTTTACAAGGAAAGATCTACAAAAGGTGATCAAGCTGACCTCCAAGGGCCCAAAGGCCAACATCACCTGTTTCGGATGCAACAAGAAGGGGCACTTTAAGCACGAGTTTCCAAATATGAAAGAGGACTGATGGGGTTGGGTAGGATAGGATGGACACGGGGATGAAGAAGTTAAGATCACCGCTTGGTCTCCTCTCTCTAGTCCAAGGATCTCCTCTCAGGGGTGCACTCGGGGAGGCTACCACGGGAAATATAACACCCCGGGACTCCCGAGCTCCACTCGGGGGGCGGGGTCCACCCAATAGCCAACCTTACGTACTGACTAGAAAAAATCCACACACCCTCCCCCTGGCTAGTTGGCCCAATGAAGAAAAGAATGACCGTGGCGTCGACGGTTTCAAGGGATATCCCTCCATCTCCGAAAGCAGGGGGTGTGGCCACAGTATCGGAGTCGTAGCACCGATAAAGGGGGTACGATCAGTCGGCCTGCACCGGTATAAAAGGTAGTCCAACCCCTCCGGTAAGGGGGGGTTAGGTTCTCTCATATTTTCACATTGTCTTTCTTGCACCATCATTCGGGCACCCTACTAACTTGAGCGTTGGAGTGGACTCCGTCGGACCCCTACCGGCGTGTCCTCTAATGCTCGTGTTACCTTTGCAGGATTTCCGAGCCCTTCGGTGACATAATCACCTCTGCCGGGGCTGATCCTCTGTGACGGGCCATCGCCGACGACTCCTTCCGGAACAAGGACCAATTCAAAAAGAAGATGAAGAAGGCTCTTCCAACAACCTGGGATGAGTCTTTCTTAAAAGACTTAGATACTGAGGATATGAAGCAACCTAGTTACCTCACGCTAATGGCAGCTGGACCCAAGTTGGAAACAGACACAAAACAAGATGAAGGATCTGAATACGAGTTAAGCCACAAGTTTGTACTCATTTTTGAAGGTTCCAATGAGGCGCAACATTTATTAAATGTTATGTTTTCAAAATAATTGCATGCTTAGACAGAAAACTATATGCTTCTGAAAATAAAGTCAACCTGCTCCTTAAGGAAAATCAAAACCTTAAAGAGCAACTTAACACAACCACTTTAACTGAGAAACCCCAAAATGAAAACCCAACTCAAGTCACTAAACTTGAAAATGAAAACTCTACCTTGAAAAATAAAATTAAGAAACTTAAAAAACTGCTAGAACATTTACAACGACATCCAAAAACCTTGACTTAATTCTTGGATCATAAAAAACTATTTACAATAAATTCAGACTTAGATGCAAACACAAGTCAACCAAAAATTCATTTGTCACACTTATTAGTCAACACAAGAATTACAAAAAGGCATAAATTCTGAAAGCTTATCTAACAAAACAAGTAAGATAAAATCAATTTTACATACCTAAAAAGAAAATTGATTATATAAACCCAAAACACAAAACTTATGATTCAAAGGGAGACATCAACATAGTTCACACCTCAAAATCAAACTTTGCTCATCAGGGTACTTAGGACTAGTTAACTCAAGACTCAATCTTAACTAGAAAGATTAAGGACCAGTACTAAACTCTCTAGGCACAACCAAATTGGAATGTTCGGATTAAGACATGTGGTTACTTCTAATGATGTCCAGGTGACTCACCATAGCCTGGGAACTTATCCAAAGATGCTCGCTTCAGGAATCCAAAGTTATACTTAATCTAACTTAAGCTAAGATAACCCCCTAAAAATTTTACTTAACTCATCTCACAAAACTATCACCCCGTTTGAAAATTTTTAAGTAATGAAATTGAATTGAATTCTATTAGGAATTGAATTCACTTTTTTATGTTTGGATTTAGTGAATAACAAAATGAATTGAATTCCTTAATTTGGAATCTATCAGAATTGAATTAAATTCTTATATATTTATCATTTTTCCCTTCATAAATAAAACTTAATATTTAACTAATAACTTAATAAAACAGAAGCTCAATGACATCCAAATGTCATCGACACCCGTTGTCGCCGACGGAGGAAGTGCAACCACCACAAGGAGCAACGGCAGTAGCAAAGAAAAGAAGGAGGGCTCGGGTGTAGAGGAAGAGAAATCAAGTTGAGAGAGGAAGTCGACAGAGAAGGTTGCGAGATGGTTTGTGAAGGGAAGAGGGGCTATTTTAGTTATTTTAATTTTTTAGAGAAATTCGAATCCAAATCAGATCTAAAGAGGTCTGATTTACTTCCATCCTGTTTGATGGAATCGGAATTCAATTCTATATCAATTCCATACCAAAAGTTTATTCCAAAGCACGTAATTGATTTCCAATTATGGAAGGAATTGAATTCCCATCCTTTCCAAATATGATGTATAGGATTACCTTGGTAAGGACAACTTGATTCTAACTTAATTTGAATTCCTAACCTAAATTAAAATTCAATGTAAACCTTAATTAAAACTCGACTTAATTAAATTTCAACCTCCATTGAAAGGTTGACTTAATTCAAATTCAAATCTTAATCAAAATCCGGCTTACAGCTAACCAAAAACATTAATTTTTTTAAAAAACTTTATTTGTTTAAAAAAATCTTTTATTTTTTAAGAATTTTATTTTTTCTTTTAAAAAATAACCATTTTTTTCAAAAACTTTAGTTTTTTTTAAAATTCTTATTTTTGTCAAAAACCTTATTTGTTTAAAAAAAGAAATCTTAATCTTTTAAACTTAATTTTAAAACTTAATTTTTTATGATCTAATTTTCAAACTTAATTTTAAAAACTTAAAATTTAATTTTAAATACTTAATTTTAAAAAAAAAACTCATTTTTTAACTTCTGCCTTTTTTTAATTTTCAAAAGTTATGAACTTAATTTAGGTTTCTCTCTTAAGAAAGTATGAACCTATAGTTTTAGGCAGTTGTATCTCATAAAACATTTCTGATTTATTTTATTTGTGTTTGAGAAACTTAGAATGATGTGAGATGCATACGATTTTACCTAAATTTCGGATACTTATCTCAGTGCATCTAAATAAGTCTTGGCGTAAAATAGCAACTGACAGTGATTAAGTTAATTAATTCTTCTTAGTCAACTACTAGCTGGATAATTTTTCTTAACTTACTGACGCCGGGCAGAATATAGATTATTCTGGGGTGAGAAATTTCAGAGGGATTTACGAGAAAAGAATAAGAAAGTAATAACGAGATAAGGAGTAGCCAAAACTGGGCTTAAACCTTATTAAGAAAAACAAGAGCGAGAAGAGAAAAATAGAGATATAGCCGTAACGTTTCAATATCTAAAAAACTTATCCTAAACATCATCTAAGCATGAGTTTATATAGCACTCATATCCCTAAAAAAATTCTATACCAATCAGACTTAGTCCCCTAAAATTTAGGAGCAAATTTAACCAACAAAACTTAGTTTCCTAAGATTTAGGAACAAAATAAACAAAAATATATAACCAATTAAAAAAATCCTAAATATATAAATCTGAATATTATTTTGGATCCCCTCCTGCATCAGTCTCCCGGAGTTGAAGAGAACTCGTCCTCGAGTTCGGCGTCTCCCTGATTGATGCTTCAATGTAAAGGTGAACTCCTGCAAGTAATTTACCCACTTAGCGCGTGTCGACTACTCAACTTATGTTGATCGTTGATGTACTTCAAAGTCTCATGATCTGTGAATAAGATAAATTTCTTCTGCACGAGATAATGGCGCCAATGCTTTAAGGATTGCACAATAGCATAGAATTCCAGGTCATAGGTAGAATAATTTTTCTTGGCACCAGATAATTTCTCACTGAAGAAGGCAATAGAGCGTCCTGATTGACTTAAAACACTACCAATGTCAATGCTAGATGCGTCACAGTTTACTTCGAACAGTTTATCGAAATCTGAAAGTGCTAGAACAGGTGCTTCGGTCATCTTTTGTTTCACCAGCTGAAAACTAGTCATAGCTGCTTCACTCCACTTGAATTCGCGCTCCTTGAGGTACTTAGTTATAAGAGCAATTAAGGTACTAAAGTTCTAAATCAATCGACGATAGAAAGAGGCCAACCCATGGAAACTTCGGACGTCATGAATGGTTTTTGGCTATGGCCACTCTAAGATTGCCTCTATCTTTGATGGATCTGCACGGACACCCTCAGTAGAAACTGTAAATCCAAGAAAAGAAACTGCAGTCGTGAAAAAAGAGCACTTTCTCTTGTTGACGAACAAGGATTCTGCCTTTAGCTCCTCAAAAATAGTTCGGAGGTGATCAAGGTGTAAAGCCCTCGTCGGACTATAAATAAGGATGTCGTCAAAGTATACAACTACGAATCTTCCCAGGAAAGGCCACAAGACCTGATGCATGAATCTCATGAATGTGCTGGGCGCATAGGACAATCCAAAAGGCATGACCATCCACTCGTACAACCCATGTTGTGTCTTGAAGGTTGTCTTCCATTCATCTCCTAGCTTGATTCGAATCTGGTGGTATCCACTCTTCACTGTGATTTTGTTGATAGCTCGGCTATCAACACACATGCGCCATGAACCATTTTTCTTTGGTACAAGTAGGGCAGGGACTACACAGGGGCTCATACTCTCGTGAATATAGTCTTGTCTCAATAGCTCCATAACTTGTCGTTGTAGCTCGTCAACATCCTTAGGGTTAAGATGGTATGTCGGTCGGTTAGGCAAGCTTGACCCCGGGACGAGATCAATCTGGTGCTGAATATCTCTCATAGGGGGAAGTCCTGGAGGAAGGTCTTCGACCATCAACTCAGCGAAGTCTGATAAGAGTTGTTCCACTTCAGCTGGTAGATCCGAGTTCGGATCTATTACATTGCTTTTGAAAGGAAGCAAAGCATAGACTACATCTCTGTGCTTCATCTCATTCAAAAATCTGGACATAGAAAGTAGTGTAGAATTATTGGTTACCAAATTTGAAGGGGTTCCTACTCGTCGGGGAGCCAATACGATGTTCCTCCTTTTGATGTTGAGGGTGTATGTGTTCTTCCGCCCATCATGAATGACGCTGTGATCATATTGCCACGGTCGTCCCAACAATACGTGACATGCGTCCATTGACACAACATTATACCATGTTCGATCATAATACTTGTTGCCAATAGAAAAAGATAAAAGACACCTCCTATCTACGGTTACCTCACTTCTTTACTTAGCCATGATAACTTGTAGGGTTTTGGATGACGATCTGTCTTCAACTGTAGCTTTTGAACAGCTTCTTCGGATACAATATTTTCACAGCTTCCACTATCAATGATTATCTTGCAAACTTTGTCTGCAACCGTGCACGTCGTGTGAAAAATGTTGGTTCTCAGCCAATCATCTTTAGATTCTTCCTTAGGGATCAGTAGGCTCTTGCGTACGACGAGAGTCTCATGACCATTGCCATAAAGAACCTCGTCCTCAATATCGTCATCGTAAATCGACTCATCAATCTGTTCGAGTTCATCCTCTATGTCTTCCTCAACTAGCAGTCTTGTTTTTTTTAATTTGGGGATCTTTTACACTCCGAAGCTCGATGCCCCTGTTCACCACATCGAAATCACTTGATAGTGGTCTTAGGGTTACCTTGTGGTGGCTGTTGAGAAGGACACGACTCTTGAGGGCGAACAACTTGATTGTTTTGATCGCTCCTAGTCGTCGGTCTTCGGTTTAGTTGTTTTTCAACTGTCAAGGCTCGCTGATAGGCCTCCGAAATGGTCCAGAGTGAGTGAAGGCTCAGGGTGTCTTGTAAGGGTTGACGTAATCCCCCTAAATATCGCCCTACCATTTGCTCCTCGGTCTCAGACAAATCATTCCGAGCAATAAGCTGATAGAATTCCTCTGTATAGTCGTCAACGGTTCTAGCTCCTTGCCTCAAGGTATGGAGTCATTGATACAATGTTTGGGTGTAGCCGAAGGGAAGAAATTGTGTTCTAATTAGTTTCTTCATTTTTTTCCCAATCAGTGATTTTGGATTTACCTTGTCTCTCTCGTGATCGTCGAAGTTGCTCCCACCATGCTGAAGCTCGACCTTTTAACTTGATAACGACCAACTTTACTTTGATGTGATCAGGTACTTCTTTATATTCAAAAATCCTCTCTACTTTGTTGATCCAATCAACGAAGCCTTCCGCTTGTAATGTGCTAAAAAAATCAGGAAGATCCCCTGTAAAATACGGCGAATCGAAAATCTGGACCAGAAAATTTTTCGGAATTTTATTGGACACAAAAGTAGTTGTTTTTAAATTATTTAAGGAAAAGTTGGGGTTTCCTTATATATATATATATAAGGAAAAAGTTATAATTATATATATAATTATAAATATAATTATAAATTTCTCTCCTCACCCCTCACCGTGCCCTAAACCCGACGCCGCCCAAACGACTCCTCCCCTTCCTCCCCTTCCGCGTGCCCTAGCTGCAGCCAAAGCTCAAGCGCCGCGAACCCATCAACGCGCCTCCATCTCCCGTGCTCTTCTCCGTCGAGATCACATGGATGTCGTCGACCCCTCTCCGGTCGTGAGCATGAGTGTCATACTTCGGTGTTTCCGTCTCGTCTCGTCTCCTCGCCGGCGACATTTCTTTCACTTCCCGAGGGATGCGTCAATAAGGGTCGCGGTCAAATTTGCAACGCCGATCTCGTTTTGCCTGGTGGTGACTTGATCGGGAGTGGATCTAGGCTTGAGGAGAAATTTGTTGGTCGAACTTCTCACAGTTGCGTGGCTAACCTGAGTAGAGACTTGCTTGTTGGCGATTTGGCGAAGGTAAGGTTTGGTTTCGGGAAATTGAATTAATCCAGGATGCTATTAGTTGATTCGACTCTGGAATTGGAAGAATCTGTTAAGTTTCCATCTATTCTGTTTTCTTTTGGAATGAAATTGGTACTCAGCTCAGGTATTGGGTGTAGGTTTATGTTAGTTATGTGAATTTTCTATTTAGAGCTCTTATCGCAGTTTGGGTGGGGATTCTTGTTATTCTTGACAGTGTAGTGGTGATTGGTTCCTGTTTTCTTCTGCCGTGAGCTCCAATTTGGAGAAGAAATAGACTTTGTAGCTTAAAGTGTGAATGGGGCTTTATGTTCCAAGAGTTGTATCGTGAGCAAAGGAAAACTATGGATGAGATGTTATTGTTCGATTATGGTTGGTATTAGTTGTAGTGTTCATACTGGAATGTTTCCCTGTTGGTATGTATTTTTGATTTGTATGTCTCCATTGGGATTTTATTTTGTGATGGGTTTGTTTAGATCAGATGATGAAGTGTGGCATTAGATTTGGTTTAGTTGATTTCTATTAATCCTCAAATTCTACCCTGAGTTAGTTTCTCTAAAGTTCTTGATGTTGTTGTTGAGAAGTTTGAGTTTCGGTTGATTTGGGATGGAGGCTAGGTAGAAGGTTTAGTGATTGTTGTCCTGTGCTTAAACTATATTATTTTGAAGGGTTATTGATTGATCGATTATGCAATAAGATCATGGGTTTTAGAGATTGAGTTTTATGATGTTGCTTCTACGACCATGAGCCTTGTTGGAATATGTTATGACTTTGGAAGAGGTCTGACTTAAGTTTATTAGTTTTACCGTGAGTTGACATTGGTTTTCCAATTTGAAGGGTGATGTTCTAGAATTAAAACCATTGAGATCATAGTCACCATAATATATTGGGTGAGCTGTTGGTTAGGTTATGGATTAGAATTAATTTGAGATTTAAATCTAATAATCTAAACTTGATAATTTGGGGTTCGGAAACCTAATCTGAATTTGATCTTGGTAGATTGGAGCAATTAAGGGCTAATCATTTAATTAGGATTAATTAAATGAAACGGGATAATTAAGACGATCCTAATAATTGAGATAACTCGTTTAGCTATAATTTATATATTATTGTAGCTAAACATTATGCCTTTGCTACAGGGCATTGACTCGCTTTCGGACTTTTGGATGGGAGGTTCTTATTTGATACGGACTACTTCTACTCTTTGGAGGCGGGTACCCTTTGACTTATCTTTTAGATATTGTCATATTGCTATGCATGGTTGGTTATAGATAGCAGTAAGATTATACGCTAGCCTGAGTTATTATGCATGTCTTGGATACTTGTTAGTTATCCCTGAGTTAGTATGCCTGTCCTGGATACTTGTTAGTTATCCCTGAGTTATTATGCATGTTCTGGATACATGTTAGTTATCCCTGAGTTATTATGCCTATTCTGGATACATGTTAGTTATCCCTGAGTTATTATGCCTGTTCTGGATATTTGTTAGTTATCCCTGAGTTATTATGCATGTTCTGGATACTTGTTAGTTATCCCTGAGTTATTATGCCTGTTCTGGATACTTGTTAGTTATCCCTGAGTTATTATGACTGTCCTGGATACTTGTTAGTTATCCCTGAGTTATTATGTATGTGTATCTATCATACACCATCCTTGCACTGTTGCATACCGGCGATCAGCGACTCCCTTGTGGTTGAGCCTAATCGTCTTCCGGTACATGACATGCACACACGGCCACTCATGGGTTAGTGGATACCGTAGATGTGTGCATTTGCCCTGTATTGCTCCGTTCAGCCACTATGAGGAGGGTGAGCGCGAGCGTGGTAGCAAGCAGGGATCCCTTCTCGTACTGAGCCACGAGGAGATGAGAGCTTGACTCCCCCATTGCTTGGGGTCGAAGCGGAGTCTCCACCAGCATCCTGTCCACCCGGTCACTCAGGAGCAGTGATGGCAGGGTGTACAGTTGTCAGAGCCCTACCCGTTCAAACGTCCCTATGACAGGTGTACGATGATCTGTCTGGTGTCAGGGGTGACACATGTCATTGCACCATGTGCATACTTTGCATCGTGCATTGTTTGCTGCACTTATTTGCTGCACTTGTTTGACATCGCATATACTGGAGACTTGTTATTTGAGATTATATGTCTAATGATATTCCCTTGGTATTGATTATCCTCTTTTCAGGTTAGCTGGATTCTGGTATGTATCTACCTCAGTATTTCCAGTACTAGTTTTTCCATATTGTTGATATGAGACTGTACTAACGTAGATGCTTATTGTTATTATAACATACTATGCATATCTGCTGGGTATTCGCTGAGTTATGGACTCACACCGTTGCCATATGTTTTTTTTTATTTCAGGTTGAGATATTTGGAGTCGCCAGAAGAGCCCAGCAGCCAGTCCCTACCCATCGCGACGGTATAGTTTCGTGTTGTACTTAATAGTGTCTATGTTTTCATTTTCAGTTATTGGTTTTGTATATGTCTTGGGAGTGTTGTTGTGTGCCCTAAGGGGTTTATGTATTTGTTGTTTTGTCATAAGTCGGACCGGTCCGCAGTCAGGTATGATTTACTTAGTTGTCTAGTGTATTTATTTTGTGTTTATATATTTTGGAGGCCTGAGGCCAAATATATACTGCGTGGGTTGTCATATATATGGTTTGTATGTGTAAATTGTCCGCCGGACAGGGGAGGTGCTGTCCGATTTTCTATTGGATCAGCGGCTCCTGGGTCTCGGGGCGTGACATCCACTCGGAGACCACAGTCCCCAAATCGTTCCTCTCGACCATGGTGTTCCCGATATGTAGCACGACGATCATACGGGTTCTCAAAAGGAGACTCAGAGTTACCATCAGAGATCTCACGATCTTCAAGATCCCGCGCTGCCAAACGCTGGGTTAATTCCGCAACTTGCTTCTGTAAATCCTCAATCATCATTATATCTTGGATACTACGATCACGGTGTTGGGCTTCCTCAGTCGAAACCTGCCTATTGCGATCACGACCACGATGACCCTCCATTGGATCTTAATGAGCTCTGATACCAACTGACGCCCGGCAGAATATAGATTATTTTGGGGCGAGAAGTTTCAGAGGGATTTACGAGAAAAGAATAAGAAAGTAATAACGAGATAAGGAGTAGCCAAAACTGGGCTTAGTCCCCTAAAATTTAGGAATAAATTTAACCAACAAAACTTAGTTTCCTAAGATTTAGGAACAAACTAAACAAAAACATATAACCAATTAAAAAAATCCAACAAGACTTAGTTTTCTAAGATTTAAGAACAAACTAAATAAAAATATATAATCAATTAAAAAAATCCTAAATATATAAATCTGAATATTATTTTGGATCCCCTCCTACATCACTTACTAATCAAGTGAATGCTACTATCTTGTCGATAGTTAGTTAATACCTAAATGTTAGACATACATATAAAGATATTTTTAGATGATTCCGATGAGTTAAGGGGAGGATCAACAGAATTCAAATGCTTTTAAAAATCATTTTTATACATTTTTCTTTGAAACTTATTCTTTCAAATATATTCCCTTAAAATATTTTGAAAATTCTTTAAAAATATTTTTGAAAATATCTTTTTGAAAAAATCATTGAAAATATTTCTTAAAATATCTTTTTGAAAAACCTTGAAAATATTTATAAAACTACTTTAAAAATAATTTTTATGTCCTCTTGAAAACTCATCTTTGAAAAATACTTTACAAATTTTATTACAAATTGGATTTGAAAATTGTTTTTTTGAAAATATTGTTTTAAAAAAGAACATGTGATTAAAAACTTAATTTGTTTTGTTAGTTTTGGATATATCCGTAGGACATAATAGAAAGTTTATGTCCTAGTTAACTAGGAATTTTAAGTGCGTATCAGTTTAAAGAGGAGTCTTAGTTAAAATATCAAAATTTTTCTTAACAACAATTTTTGAAAAACATTGTTAAGAGATATTTTTAAAGGCGTTTGAATTACTAATATTTTTGAAAATATTCTTTTTTAAAAAAATGTTTTCTTAGAATATCATTATTTTCCTTTGACACTGCATGATTTTTTTTAAAGCATTGATATATATTTTATTAAAGAACTAGAATGTTAGTTAAAGAAAAAAAGACTATGATAATTCCGAATCAATTGATATCCATTAAATCAGACATTCAATCTATTAACCGTTCAATAACTTATGAAACATTATTATTAGAAATTTAAAACTAAAGTCAAGTTGAAAAATCAACAATAAATAACCACCTAATTAATGAACATAAAAATTATAAAATTTAAGAACAATTTTAATAGCGCCGATAATAAATATCAATGCAGTTCCAACAAACATAAGCACAGTTGCGAAACATTGCTCGTCTTCCAATTTTTGTTTTTTGGTGTCAATGCTTGTACCTGGTAATTAAATACATTAAAAACAAAATATTTATAGGATAAAATGTAAATGAGAATATTAATAATACCATAAATTAAAATTATAAGCATAATAACAATTGCAAATAAACAAATTTATTTAAAAATTATAAAAAGTTATTTGTAACGATCAACACATTTTTTTAGTATTATTGCAAAAATAAACTTACTAGATGATAATTCATATTAATATGGTTATTGTATCATTTCAATGAATATGATCATAATCTAAAATTTTTAGTTTATTTAATTAGTGATATGAATGGTAAAATTTTTACTAAACACTTGGTTGTTTTTATATATGGCTTACATGGCTGATAAAAATTAAATTCATTTAGAAAATGCAAAAGAATATTCTTACTCAAGTTTATTAGTCTCTGTATTATCTGTTCTTGTCCTTTCTCTTTCAATTCGCCCGCTGCGGCTCTCAATTGTACTCTGAGATTGTCTTCAACGAATGCCCATGTTTGATCATTCCAAACAGTGGTCATATTTGATGTTGGCCTATTCAACTTTGCTATCTCACTCTTCCATCCTTCTTTTATTTTCAGCAGAAATTCATCCATTTCCTTGCTTAGTTTCACTTTCAGCTCTCTTTGTAGGTCATACGGGTCTTTCACAAGTAAAAGTAAATCTATTTAGCAATGAATTATAGATGGATAAAATATTAATTATTTGAAACTGCATAAATAATTATCTTAATTAGATAATATATTATATACCAGAGATGAGAGAGTTCTCCGAATTAGCAGGCTTTCCATGGCTGTCTATGGATCCAACTCCAACAAAATATGGTCACTTTGTTGCCTTGACTACAAAGAATTTAAGAATAAAGGAGATTTAAATGCTTATAGAAATGAGATGAGAAAAAAAATTAAGATTGATTTGCATTCATTATCGCTAATACACAAATTAAGATTAATTTGGAATACAAAAATGGAGAAATTACTTACCTGAGAAGGAGAGTTCCAATTCATTTCCGATGCTGGAGTTTGATCCGCCGGCGAGAATTGTTGCGCCCAATTTTGTGTGTCTTCAAAGAATGGATTAGGGTTTCCATTCCTAATATATATATTAATAATGAATGTTTATTGATTTTTTCCCTTAAAAATATTAACCTTTTTGAATTGGTAATTAAAGTAAACTTGATTTTAATTAAGTTTTCTATGTTGATTTTATATTAATTTATATAAATTAGAATAAATTTAAAATTAAATATACCAAATTAGATGATTAAATTTAAATTGTTAAACTCATTTATACACAAGTCAAACATTTATGATACTTCATGTTTTCATTTCAAATTTTAAATTAAATTAATTATTAGAGTCTGATGTCTAAATATATATTTTTATTTCTTATAAATTTTTACTGCATTTTACTAAAAGGTATACGCGAGAATTTATATTTATCAAAAAAGCATCCTATAGTTTATTTTTTACCAAAGGGCACATGTAAAATCAACTCATTCCTTTTATACCCCTCCTGCCAATAACTCCTTTTCATAATTTATTTTTTGAGATATCTGAACCATCTTTTCATAATTTGATTTTAAAATAATAAATTGTGATTCGGATATAGATATTCTCATCTTTGCTTACCCTATATATCTCTTCTAACTCGACCAAGCCCCGAAGCTTTTACTGTATTTTACTGTGATTGTGAAAAAATTAAGAAATAATTAAAAGATTATCTTATAAATAATAGTTAAGACCCTTTTGGTTCGAAATGAATTTATTTCAAACACTTTTGCCTGAAATAAGGATATAAATAGAAAATATAAAATATCAACAAAATATCAACAAAATGAAATAAGAAAAGATATATAAAATACAAAAAAAAATAGAGTTCGTAAAATTGTATATATTATAAATATATAAAATAAAAATAAAATTTATATGTGTAAATTAAGGTAGATTAGATATCATCTAAAAATTATTAAAAATCAATTGGATTTCATTTCAGGCCCAAAGAGTGTCTGAAATTTTGTTATCTTGGTTATGGATGTTATCTTGGCAGTTCAACAAAGCTATCACTTCAAGTTATCTTAGCAGTTCAACAAAGCTACCACTTCAAGTTACCATTAGATTTTGTTAGAAATTTGGACTGAGAAAACACAAATGTGATACATCAAGGAATTTCCATATGACATTAAGAAACTACTAAAACGATATATGTCTTAGACATCATTTCCTCGTATGCACATCTAGGAACTACTGCCATCAGATTTTTGTGTATGCATAACCAGACATAAATGTGTTCCTACTGATTCTCAAAAAAAGTTAATTCATCATAGTTTGTGGACATGTGACATGATTAGATATTTGAAAACTGAATCCGTGAAAAATCTAATAATCCTATCTTGTAAAATCTGATCTTCATTTTAACTTCCTTTGCCGTATGATTTTCACTCCTAAAGCGTTAACCTAAAATAAAAATATTTCAGTCCCAAAGAGAGCTTGAAATAAATTTACAAATATAAATTTTATTTTAATTTCTATTTTATATACTAACATTAATAATCATTAATAAAAACTTAATCAAATTCCAAAATTTTTGAAATTTTGTGATAAGAATTTTAACACTAAAAATAGCTTCCAAAAAAATCTAAGTTTTCAAATTTTACACGAAAATTAATTTATAAAATGTAAAGTCTAATAAAAATTAATTTTCAAAAATTTATCAAATATAAGTTAGAATTTTCAAAGAATTATTCCAGAAAAATTCTCAAATTGAAAATGATTTTTTAACTTTGTGAAAATCAATTTTTAATTTAATGATGATAATTATGAAAAATAGTTTTAAATTTTGATTTCGACATCAAATAATTTTGAAAATTTTTCTTAAGGCTTAGAAAATAATCTTCAAATAAAAAAAATCAATAAAATCATTTTTTAAAGTATTTTTAAAATTTAAAATCATATTTTTGAATGAAGAATCATAATAAATCTGTTTATTTATTAAAAAATTTCTATAGATAGGACAAAACAATTTCTATTATCAAAATATCTTAAACTAATTTTCTGCAAGAAATATATAAGGAAAATATATATTAATCAGATCAAGTATTAATCACCAAAAATATCTCTACTTAACAAAAATTTTTGTAACAGTTTAAGACAAATTTAGGGACCCAATACAAATTTTTTCCAACTGAATTTATCAAAAACTTAGATGGAATATAAAATTTGGGAATTTTTATAATTTGGCCTCTATGAAATTTAAAATACCAATTAAGTTTACCATAATATCTAATTTTTAAATTTCGAGAACAATTTGAACATTCATAGTTATTTTGTAATTTTTCAATTTGAATTTTCAAAATTTCATTTTTACATTTTAACTTATTATACATTTCTAATAGGCATGAAAAACATAATTTTCTTTTTAATTCTATATTTTTATTTTTTCAATTTGCACATAAATTTGTCATTCGCTTAATACCAAAATATAATTGGTCAAGAGATAGAAGACATACCTCACTTACCATATCCTTTTTGAAGTCCAGAGCTCACCCTTCGTCGCTGCTGTCTTCTGACGTGACTCTCTTTTCATCGATGCTCTGATCTTCCTGGTGTGAAGCCATCAGTGCAACTCCATCGTGGACACTCCTAGACCTACCCACCTTTCTAGGCATATGTCTCCCCTTCTTGGGATTTATGTCTTGATCCTTAGGTCCTAAGGTCTTGGATTTTTCATGATGCATACTTTTTCTAGGGTTTTGATCTACTTTGTTAACCCTACTCCTATCATTATATTTAAAATCATGATTATGCACAAGCAAGCATTTTTCATTCATTTCGTGGACACTCCTAGACCTACCCACCTTTCTAGGCATATGTCTCCCCTTTTTGGGATTTATGTCTTGATCCTTAGGTCCTAAGGTCTTGGATTTTTCATGATGCATACTTTTCCTAGGTTTTGATCTACTTTGTTAACCCTACTCCTATCATTATATTTAAAATCATGATTATGCACAAGCAAGCATTTTTCATTCATTCTAGCATGCATGAATGAATAATTGACACTATTTTTAACATACATGGAGGAACTTAAATTTGAATTACATTTTAATTTAAAGTTAGGGATTACCTCCCTTAACCTTGTAGTTCTTCCTTGATGTGAGCTTCTTTTCTTCCTTTCCTCCTTCTCCCATCTTCTCAATTGCTCCATTTTCTTTAGCTCTCCTTTTCTAGGACATTTTGTGTGATAATGCCCTAGTACTCCACATGTGAAGCATCTAATTTTCTTTTTCTTTTTCTCTTGGGCTTCTCCAATCCTACAACTCATGTTAGATTTAAACGGAATTGAAATGAGTGTAGGATTTACCTCATTTTTTTTACCATTTGGACACTTATCCTTGTAGTGTCCCTTTTCATTGCACCCAAAGCATATGATATGATCCTTAGTCTTTGCTTAGGTGGAGATTGGAGCTTCTTCTTGCCCCGGTATGGAAGTGGGTTTCTCCTCCCCCTCAATCCTTGAGGTGGTGACCTCTTCCTCTTCCCTTGATGAAGTGGACGACCTCTCACTTTCCTTTCCCACTTCACTTGACGAAATTGACAACTCCTTTTCTTCTTGGTCTTCTTGGGCTATTGAACTCACTTCTTTGGGTTCTTCTATTATTTGAGCTAGTGTAGGACTTCCATGAAATGCTACCAATTTGTTCCATAGCTCATGTGCATTTTGATATTTTCCTACACCACTAATTACATTTTTAGGCAAAAAATTAAGTAAAATTGCAGCTACCTTTTCATTCGTCTTTGATTGATTTGTTGCTCTTGATTCCAATATCTTGGTCTAAACTTCTTCACATGCTTATCTCTAGGAATTTCAAATGGTTCTTCAAGAGCAATCCTAAGGTCCCACTCTATTTCGAACCATGTCTCTATCCTTGTCCTCCAATATCCGAAATCTTCATGGTCGTAAGGAGGTGGAGTGTAGATGTAATCCCCAAACTTGTCTTCCATTTTCTTCTCCTCTAGCATGTGCTCTCTCGGCGATTAGTCCAACAAGAGCGGTCCTTCGCTCTGATACCAATTGTTAGATCGATGTCGGTTGCTAGAGGGGGCGAATAGCAATTCCCGGTTCGTTCTCTCCTACGTTGTTAGTGTGCAAGCGGAAATACAATAAAAACTAAACTAAAACAACAAACAACGCTAACACACCTATTTACGTGGTTCGGAGATGAAGACTCCTACTCCATGATAGTCCGTGAGGTGGACGATCCCTCGATCCTTCGGCGGATCACTCCTCGGATGCCCTCCGGCTAGCTCGCGTAGCTCCTTGTGGGTGGAGAAACCTTGCCACAACCTTGAGTACACTATCCGAGCACTAAGACTACTAATGAGCTCTAACCAAGCTCATTTCGACAAGAGCTCCCAGCCCAAACCAAGCTCTCTTAAATAGAACTCAGGGTTGTAACTCATGCTAGCAGTCGACTACTCCCAGGGCAGTCGACTGCCTCCACTCAGATTCGACCGTTGACAGCCCAACGTTCGAATTCTGGCTACTTACCAGTCGACTGATCCTAGAGCAATCGACTGGTCCAGGGTCAGAAACCTTATGTGAGTTTCTGTGTTCGCTAGCAGTCGACTGTTATATTCCCAGTCGACTACCCAGCTTAAAAACACACTCTTCCTCACTCCGATGACCCTCCTCCGCGCGTGCCTTCAGGTACACTCCCTTGGCTTGTCCCTTGAAGTCCTCTTCCACCGGCTATCGTCCCTCGGATGCGCACACAAGCCTTCCCTTGGCTTGCCTCCATGCCACCCTTCACGTGTGCCCTTTGAAATCCACTTCCCGTCTTGCTCTTGGAGTCCTCCTCCCTCGGCTCTTGTCCCTTCATGACTTAGTTGACTCTTCACCAATAGCCTTGACTGTTTCCTTCGCGCCTTCTTCGTCTTCGACTCTCGTCCCTCGGATGCACACAAGTCTCCAGCTTGTCTCCATGTCATCCTTCACGTACATCTCGAAGTCCACGCCCCTCGGCTCATCATCCCTGCTATCCAAGATCCCTCGGGTTCATACAAGCCTCCAGCTTGTCTCCATGCCACCCTTCACCGTACCGAAGCCGTCCAGCTAGGTCAATATGTGTAACTTGCACATCCTGCACACTCAAATACACATATTAGATCACAAGGGAAAACCTAACTTAAACCCTTTGCTCAAACATCAAAACTCATGGTCACTCCGGACCATAGATTACCTCAACACCTAGTGGGACTAGGTGAAGTCCAGGTGGATTGGAGAGATCACACGCTGGTACGGAAAAAATCCTAATGGGACTAGGCACACCTAGTGGGACTACGTGAAGTCCAGATGGATCGGGGAGATCGTACGTTGACACGAAAAAAGTCTTAATGAAACTAGGCATACCTAGCGGGACTAGGTAAAGTCCAGGTGGATCGGGCAGATCACAAGTTGACACGAGAGAAATCCAAGTTGGGAACTAGGCAAGGGAAAATCTAAGTCGGTCAAAGGATTGATCAGATAGTTGGTGAGAACGTCCTAACAGGTCATGGTTGACCAGTGTTAGCTAAGGGAACCTTAGACTTGATAGCTAAGCAAGTTAGGGTTGGGCAATCGATTGGGTGATCGATTGGGCTGTTGTCTCACGAGAATAGAAAGGTCCTTAATTGACTGGGTAATCGATTAAGAGGCCTGCCAATCGATTGAGTGATCGATTGGCACAGGATTATCACGAGAACAAAAGCATGATGAATCGATTGAGTAATTGATTCAGCATCCTCTTAATCGATTGGGCAATAGATTAAGGAGGACCGTAATCGATTAGCCAATCGATTACGGCTGTATTGCGCGAGAACACAGAAAGGTGATGAATCTATTCAGCAATCGATTAAGATCTTCTTAATTGATTGGATAATCTAAGCTTCAAAAATTAGTCATTGAATGGCTAGATCTGACATGGTAATCGATTGGTAACCCTAGGTCGTGTAATATATAGGATTTTCATGCAAATTGAAGTGGCAGTTCTTCGCACATCTTCCGCTCCTTCCATCGCCATTTCAAGAGATGTCTTAGAGTATAGTGTTGCTGCATTTCCAAGGCTCTAGAGGCGATTCCAAACTAGAAGAAAGCAAAAAAAGCATAGAGAGCTTATTTGTATAAATCTTGTAAGATTTCTTTTGTATTTGCTTTTTTTAGTTGTATTTCTTCTTGTAAGCTTGTACGAGGCTTCTCCGTCTCAACAAAGGAGATCTTTTATAGTGTATGAGAGAGTGAGGAAGAGTGGATCCTTTGATTAATCACCTCAAGGAGGTGGATACCAAGTAAAATATGAGCTGTTAGCATTGCTCAAGTTTCTACTGTGACAAATCTTCATCGAGTAAAGATCGGAGCTAATCATCCCCCCTCTAGCTCGCCTACCGGTCCTAACAAGATCAACTGAGGCACCCCTGATGAGCTAGAGTCCAGCTTATCCGAACTGAGGTGCCTCTTGTGAACCAAGGTGCCTCATATAAACAGTAACCGAGGCGCGTTGGATGACTCGAGGTGCCTCCAATCCGCTAGATTAGAAAAAAACTGTTGCGATGAGGATAAAACTTTATCCGACTAGAGGCACCTCCAAGTGTTTGAGGCATCCCAGGTTGCCACATCAACAACGGTAACTTTTGCCCAGTGGGCTATAAATAGTACTTTAGAGCTAGGAGTTTAGAACAAACTGTAGGATCGATGCACATGAAAGGGGGTGGTGAATTACATGTATTTTGAAACTTTCGGCTTTTTGAAAATCAGTGCACAGTGGAAGACTAAGTAATATAACTCTAAATAGAAAATAATATATAAGGAATTTTACTTGATTCGGAGTCTTCAGTGACTCCTACTCCAAGACCCAGGTCCCTTGACCTTTTAGATGGGTAATCCACTAACTTATTTACCGATAAACTCCTGATAGAATAATCGAGTACAAGAAATAGGAAAGTGTAACAACCTACACTTTCCTTTTACAAGTAAAATGTGCACAAATTAAGTTTGTCACCAACATGTAGATGAAAATCCAATTGTGCTCATGTGTTAGTGTCAGTCTTCTAGCAGGGGTCGGGCATAGTAGAGCATTAGTAGGGTCGCAACGTGAAGACAAAATAGTAGAGTGATCATCAAAGCTCGTATATCAATTATATGTGAAAGCTTGGTCGAACAACCCTTTTTAAGGTTATTGAGGGTGCCCTCAATCCCAGCTAGAGCCCTTCAATCTTAAAACTAGATCAGATTTGAGTTTGCCACACCTTATCTGCTCGAGGGCGCTTTCATCTTTAGCTGAGGTGCCTCTCATCTGAACTGAGGTGCTTTCAATCGCATCCAAGGTGCCTTAACCTTTGAAATCTCATCTATGAGGATTTCTGTGCGGAGGCACCCTCAACTATCCAGGGCGCCTCTAGTCTAATTGAGGCATCCTCGGTCTGAACTGAAGCACCTCAAATACTATTCATCTAAGGCTTATTTTGCAATTTCATCTTGCAAAAAGCATTAGTCCACAAAATAAAGTATACCCTGTAAAACAGAGTTAGCACATTATAGAATAGGATAAATGTAGGATCGTTTAAGACGAGAGGGGGGGGGGGGGTGAATCTCATTAATTTGAAAATTTTTCTTTTACTTTCATAAATCTTGAATCAAAGTCGAAGAGGAAAAACACAATTCAGAACACAAGTACTTTTTACTTGGTTTGGAGCTTCATTGACTCCTACTCCAAGGCTCATGATCCTTGACCACTTTCGTTGGACAATCCACTAAATCTGTCACGCCCCGAGACCCAGGAGCCGCTGGTCCAATAGAAAATTGGACAGCACCTCCCCTGTCCGGCGGACAATTTACACATACATATAATATCCAAACACACACGCAGTTTAATAATTTGGCCTCAGGCCTCAAAATAAAGACATAACATAACCAAAACACAAAATAAACATACCTGACTGCGGACCGGTCCGACTTACGACGAAACAACCAATACAAAAGCCCCTTAGGGCACATGACACTCATACGACATATACAAATCACTAACAGAAATATAAAACAAGTGTACTACAAGTACAAGGCAAAAGTATGTCGACGCGATGGGTAGGGACTGGCTGCTGGGCTCTTCTGGCGACTCCAAGTATCTCAACCTGAAATAGAAACATATGGCAACGGTGTGAGTCCATAAACTCAGCGAATACCCAGTAGATATGCATAGTATGTTATAATAACAATAGAAGCCTACGCTGATACAACCTCCTATGAACAATAGGAAGAAAGGGTATACTGAACATACTGATTAAAGATACATACCAGAATCCATCTATCCTGCAGAGGGTGAAATAAATCCCTATGGAACAAGTATAACATATAAACCAAGGTATACAGGTATCCAGTATATGCATGTCAATCAAGTGCAGCAAATAAATGCAGCAAACACAATCAAGTGCACAATGCATCGTATGCATATGATGCAATGTCATGGTCACCCCCTAACACCAGTCAAGTCACCGAGACAGGCGATACTGTGTCGGCCGAGTGGGTAGATCGGTGACACTGTACGCACCCTGCTATCACTGCTCCTGAGTGACCGAGTGGACAGGATGCTGGTGGAGTGAACACTCCGCCCCATATATATATGGGGGAGATATCTCTCTCATCTTCTCTGGTCTATGGGAAGAGAAGGGATCCCTGCTTGCTACCACGCTCCAAAACCACTACCCATGAGCGGTTGAGCGGAGCAATACAGAGCAAATGCACACACGCTACGGTATCCACTAACCCATGAGTGGCCGTGTGTGCATATCATGTGCCGGAAAACGATTAGGCTCAACCACAAGGGAGTCGCTGATCGCCGGCATGCAACAATGCAAGGATGGTGTATGATAGATACACATACCTCCCTCCCAAGTCCTCAAAATACTAGGTCTCAGTCTGAAATCCTATAACAGGAAATACAGTTAACCTACAAGGTATACTGGCCGAAACTACAGATCCCTCAAGGTCAAAGGCAGGAGATACATCACGATCTCTAAGCATACATATAGATATGACACTACCTGATACCGTAGGGAACTAACAGCATAATAACTCAGGGATAAACCACAGGTATCCAGGACAGGCATAATAAACAGGGATAAATAACAAGTATCCAGAACAGACATGATAACTCAGGGATAACTAACAAGTATCCAGGAAAGGTATAATAACTCAGGGATAACTAATAAGTATCCAGAACAGACATGATAACTCAAGGATAACTAACAAGTATCCAGAACATGAATAATAACTCAGGGATAGCTAACAAGTATCCAGGTCATGAATGATAACTCAGGGATAACTAATAAGTATCCAGAACATGAAAAATAACTCAGGGATAGCTAACAAGTATCCAGGACATGAATAATAACTCAGGGATAACTAATAAGTATCCAGAACATGAATATTAACTCAGGGATAACTAATAAGTATCCAGGACACGAATAATAAATCCAGAACATGAATAATAACTCAGGGATAGCTAACAAGTATCAGGACATGAATAATAACTCAGGGATAACTAATAAGTATCCAGAACATGAATAATAACTCAGGGATAACTAATAAGTATCCAGAACATGAATAATAACTCAGGGATAACTAATAAGTATCCAGGACACGAATAATAACTCAGAGATAACTAATAAGTATCCAGAACATGAATAATAACTCAGGGATAGCTAACAAGTATCCAGGACAGGAATAATAACTCAGGGATAACTAATAAGTATCCAGAACATGAATAATAACTCAGGGATAGCTAACAAGTATCCAGGACATGAATAATAACTCAGGGATAACTAACAAGTATCCAGGACAGACATACTAACTCAGGGATAACTAACAAGTATCCAGAACATGAATAATAACTCAGGGATAGCTAACAAGTATCCAGGACATGAATAATAACTCAGGGATAACTAATAAGTATCCAGAACATGAATAATAACTCAGGGATAGCTAATAAGTATCCAGGACATGAATAATAACTCAGGGATAACTAATAAGTATCCAGAACATGAATAATAACTCAGGGATAGCTAACAAGTATCCAGGACATGAATAATAACTCAGGGATAACTAATAAGTATCCAGGACACGAATAATAACTCAGAGATAACTAATAAGTATCAAGAACATGAATAATAACTCAGGGATAACTAATAAGTATCCAGAATAGGCATAATAACTCAGGATAGCGTATAAACTTACTGCTATCTATAACAGACAATGCATAGCAATATGACAATATCTAAAAGATAAGTCAAAGGGTACCCGCCTCCAAGAGTAGAAGTCCGTATCAAATGAGATAGAACTACCCGCCAATAATCAGCAACAATAATCAATCAAGTCCCTGTATCAAGGACAGATTTAATTAGCTACTACAGAAATTTGTAACTAGCTAATTACTCCCTAATCCATTTTAGGGTTAACCTAATCCGCCCCTTTCCATTTAATTACTTTTAATTAAATAGAAATGTTTCTAATTACTCCATGTAATTAGGATTAGGTTCACCTTAAGAATTAACCCCCATCTAATTCATTAAGCTAGGGTTAACTTAATCATTTCCTTTTTCAGTTAATCTTATCCAATTAACTGATTGGTTCTTAATTAGCTTCTGTAATTAAGATTAATGTTTATGTTAGGTTGGTTTTCAATTCCAACCAGGACCTACCATCTCACAATCCACGATAAAACCCAACTCCAAAAGTAGAAATTATTTCCTCTCTAGTGAACCTCATAACATGAACAACTTCGCCACGGTTCAAGAAAACAAGCAACAGAATAATACTTTGGATTCCATTCAGATTTATCAGATGTATATATTCAGAATACTTTAGATTCTATTCAAAATTCTAAACCCAAATCAGGAACAGAACAATGATAGCATTTCAAAAGAAACTCTTCCAATCCAAAATCAAACTCAATTCAGTCCACTGATCTAATCCACCGAACTATCACCCTGGCTTCCAAAATCCATCAACGAAATTTGAGAACACAAACCCACAAGTACCAAAACCGAAACCTAATCCAATGCAAGAACAGAAAACTCAAACCGATCTACAATCGGTTGCAACCACTAGGTTATTTAGATATTGCCAGAGGAAAATCAAGCTCTTACCCGATCGTGGTTGAAAAGAAACCATACCTTGTTTGCTAGCCCTAGCTATCCCCGACGTCGAGTGGCTCAGAGGACGGGAGTGGTCGTCGGATGGGTTCCACTGTGATTAGGGCTTGCAACCGAACAGAAGAAGAAGAGAGACCACAATGATGGTCCTTGTGGCGAATAGCAGATCAAATCCAAGGCATGGGGAAGAGGAGGTCATCGCCGCTGATACGTGCTCGTGGTAGAGGCCAAGCTGGCTCAATCGAGAAGAGCTCCGAGGGTTGTAGCCTCGCCAAGGTCGGGGTGTCGGCGGCTAGGGCACGAAGAAAACGAAAGGGGAAAGAAGTGAGTCGGGTCGGCTGCTTGCGGCTGGCTTTCGCGAGAGGGGAAATAGAAGGAGCGGTCGACGCTTCTGCGTCTAGGGCTCGAGAAAAATGTAATAAAGGGGAAAAATTAAATAAAAGGAAAGACTTATTGCACAAAAGCCCCTAAATTATCAGAAATCCCAAACCCCACTCTTAGGGTAAAGATTTTGGCAGTTTAGTCCATCTAAATTGAGTAATACAACTGATATTTCAAAGGTTAAATATTTTATCAGCTTAACCCCTTTAACTTTAGGTAAGTAAATTTACTTAAATCAACTTTTTAAGGTTTTCATCCATAAAGCCCTTAATAAGTTTTAAGATTTTACATTAAGACCCCTTAGGCTCCTCCCGTAGGGCCGAAATCCCTAGACTCAATCCGAAAAATCTCGAAAAATTTTCTGATCCGGATTTTCGAATCGCCGTATTTTACAAAATCTTTTTCTCCGAAAACCTTTCGAAGAAAGCTAATCATACAAGATGTAAGGAGGATAGTCACAATGTACTATTTCCTTTATCAAGATGCAAGTACAAGTAATATAAAGTATACCGACACAAAGAATTAGAACTTGAGCATAGTGTGTTGATGAACTTTCTGGTGTCGTAGCAATAAAGCTTGAGCAATTCGTTGACGGAGAAAGTGAATGGGAAGCTAGCAGAAGTATATCTCAGCTCTGATCTCGAGGTCCCTTTATATAGTAGTCGTTCGATCGACTGAACTCTATTTAGTCGATTGATCCGATCGGTCAACTGATTCTCCTATCAGTCGAGGGAACCCCGTGCCTTTCCTTGTATTTGCTGCTTAGTTGGCACTGTAAATGTGATATGTATGTATACCAAGTATAGATCAGTTGATCGATCCTGATGATCAATCGACAAATAAATCTACTCAGGTGGGATCGGTCGACTAGTCTTGATGATCAATCAATCGAACACTGGCCAACCTTGATTTGATTAATTTGCATCAAAGAGCTAGCACAATATAAATAATATGAAAATTAACCCTGTAAAACAGAGTTAACATAGATATGAAAGATATGCATGAATAGTAAATAGTAAGACTTATCTTGATATTAACTTAGAAAGCTCCGTAGATTTTTCTAGTTGGATTAGCGGCTATAGCTGTCCCATTGGGACACAACCTCACTACACTCTCCTCTAGGACATACCTTTACTCACCTGCCAAATATATAGTCTTCCATGCCAGTTTAGACTTTTTTTGCTCAGTGTTTGATTGCCTGATCCACTAAGACTTTTTTTGCAATATTAAGTTAGCCCAACAGTAATAATAGTAATGAAAAATAGCATAGATAAAACTAAACATAAGTTTACCTAAATCCGCTGGTCCGATCGACCACGCGCGATTGACCGGAAACCCTTCGACCAAACTTAGAGTTTATTCCTGCAAAACTTTGTATTACCTAGGGTTACTTTCCCCTAGAGCCTATCTTCAGTCACTAGGACTTTCCCTTGCCTGGCTTCACCCACTAGGACTTTCACCACCTAGGGTTATCTCCCCCTAGGGCCTAGCTTCATTCACTAGAACTTTTCACTACCTGACTTTACTCACCAGGGCCTAGCTTCATTCACTAGGACTTTTCCCACCTAACTTCACTCACTAAGGCTTTGCTTGGAGTTCACTCCTCCAAGACCTAAGGTTTTTTTCTTGCCAAGCATCATGTCACTTTCACTTGCTTGGACTTGCTAGTGACTCAGTAGACTACTCACCCGACTAGGTCAACTTTGATCAAGCTCCATTAAACATATTGTTAAACAAAGATCAAAACCCTAGAAGTTGATTGCACCAATAATAAAATATTATTATTATTATTATTATTATTAATTAGATCATATTTTTCCAATACCATGATCTAATCTTGGTCTCAACTTAGACTTTCGAAATGGATCTAAGTTGGACCAGACCCTAAGTTTCACCAGGACTCGTCCTCATTGGATATTTCTCCTCTAGTACTTGACTCTTGACTTCAAGCCATATGCCCCATCTTGACCTACCAAGTCTTCTAGCCATATGCCCCATCTTGACTTCAATCAATTGTCAAGTTTTGCAGACCTAACTAGATTTCCTGTCAAATATTAATCTACCTAGATTTCGGCCAGTTGTCAGGTCCCACGACCCAATTGGACTTCCTGCTAGTTATCAGGTCCTCTAAACCTAACTAGATTTTAGCCTGGTGTCAGGTTCTAACAAGTCTTTCAATCCTGCATACTTTATAAATAGATTAGTAAACATAACACCTGACTTTAATTTTTTATTATACATCAAAACCTAAGTTTAATTATTAATGTAAACTGTACCAACACTGACTTGCAATCAACTTCTTTAATCAAGTTTTGAGCTTCCAATTGCTATAAGGGACTTCTCTGCCCCCGACCTTTGTCGAAGAAGGAGCTTGTTAGTCCAATACCATTGTCTTAAATTAACAACCATTTAAATTGTAATCAAGTAAAATCTCTAATCTCTTATTTCTTTTATGTTATTTATTTTTAATTAATGTTTATGTCCTTGCTAAGTAAATAGCAAGAGAACATAGAATTTAAATTACAAGTCGTCTATTCATCCACTCTAGTCGATTCATCAAATCTAATCATTGATATTAGATATTAGAGATCAATCGCCTTAGAAAAACTAAACATCAACTAAAGCCATCGATTATGAAAAATATTTAAAATGTTAAATGAGAAAATGATATAAAATTAAATTTTGATTATAGGATTTAGTATTAAAATAATATCGAATATTTACCCCTATTCCCAAAATATAAAAAATTATATTTTACCAAAAAATAATATTCTAAAAGGGGCATAAAAAATGTTATAGGATTCTTTTAAAACTTTATTGTACGTAAAAATATATTATGTGATTTTTAAAATACATTTTTAGGAGTCTAAGATGGGAACCACATTTTACATCCGTTCAAGTTGGGAAAAGGAAAGAAATCATTCGTCTTGACAATAGTAATCGAGTTCTAGACGTCAACGAAACAAGTTCTCATAAGAATTGTCTTTTCGTTGTATACGTGATGATAGGGACAGTGAATTTGGGATAGTGAATGGGACAGTGAATGAAATGACAATTATTGTGTACACGTCCGATCGTCGATCGGACACTACCGGCGGCCTTCGGCCGCCACCCCGAACCAAACTATACACTGGGAGGCACGGTGAACCCGTCGGGGATCGCCGTAATTGCGATCTCACATCATTGACCGTCGATTTCGATAGATTCACCGTTGCAGGCGATCCTGACGAGTTCACCGTCCTCCGAAGGTATAGTTTGATTCAGGACGATGATCAGAGACCATCGGTGGTGTCCGATCGGCGATCGGACATGTACACAATAATTGCACGTCATTCACTGTCTCATTCACTGTCCCAAATTCACTGTCCCAATCATTACTCCTCGCTTGAACGCCCACAAATGAATGGAATTGGCAGAATAGCCTACTCAGTATACATACCCTCCCTCAAGTAAACCATATTTCCATTCATGGTGGAATCATGAGTGCTTCCCAAGTTCCATCTTCTTCTTGATTGCACGGTGCCCATGGTAGATAAAAGCATCAACGATTCCAGAGACAGTAAAAACACCTCCAAAGTAGCACAGGCATTGGTGCAAAGGTGCAGCAGCGATGCATTTCTTCAGTAAATATGACCTGCAAAGTAGCGAAAAGAAGTCATATGTTTGTTCACTAGTACAACATATCAAGTATGCAAATGGCTACTGAGCAAGAATGCAGAGAAGTTTCAACTAAGCTTTGCATCTGAACATAATTCTATCATGAGGTTGTTTAATTTTCTTAGTCATGCTCGTCGGACATTCTTCTCCATCTGGCCCTTCAATGAAGGAGAGGTAATAGTAAGAAAAGAACTCCAGCCTCAATAGCTTAATTAGTTCTTTGAAAGAAAAAAAAAACAACGAAACAAAAGAAAGAACCACAAACAATTGCAATATGTATGTCGTCACACACTAAGTGAAAGTTTTCCAGTAGACACATCTTTATACAGGGAATGTTAAACATATAGCATTATCATTTTTCTATATAATTAATATTTATTTCTCACAGAAAAGGTAGTTGACTAATTTGTAAAAGTAGGGAGATGATCACAGTTGATGCATAATTGCATGAATATTTAACTATTTATGAATTTCACTGGTGCCTGACTAATCTAACATATACTATCAGTGCAAGGATTCATTGGAAAATCTCACGTGTCACATTAGCAAAAAAAAAAAAAACTGGCCTAGTGTAACTCATCTTTCTGCAGTCCCTCTGAACATAAATATAGCCATTAACCCGTCGGTTTGAAACACAATTAAAAACGTGACGGTGGATTATCATCAATGAATGAATAACCCTAGGTAGTCCTCACTGCCTTAAATAGATTTTATTCGCATATGGATCCCAACACTCTCCTCAAGCAAGCTAGTTCAATATAATGAAAAAACTCAGCTTGTTAGATTGTTACCAATGTATTAAAACATTAAGCCCTCTTAATAATTTAGCAAAGATATATGAATAAATCATTAGAACTGACAAAGAAAGTGACCATCTCATTAGATTGATTTTTCTCTAATAAAGTGCAAATCAATTCTATATGCTTTCTACTCTCTTGGAATAAAGGGTTCGAAGTGATGTCATAGCAGTTTGATTACTATAGTAAAATTTCAGTGGCTCTATAGGAGTAAATTCTATCTCTGTCATTAAATATATTAACCAAATCAGTTTGCACATCACTAAGGCAATGACTATATTCTCCCCTTGCACTCGATCTTGTTATAAGTATTTACTTATTGCTCACTACTCTTCAAAGATATAAGATTTCCTCAATATCTAGAAGTAGAACGTCTATCCGTGGGAGATCCGCCCATTTGCATCTAAGTACCCCACGCTCTGTAGAATGTAGATAACCTTGGTCACAAAACAAAAAACTGCCTTTTCCTAGAGCACTCTTAAGGTACCATAGATTTCTATAGTTGTGTCACAGTGATCATAACATGAATTCTCCAAAAGATAACACGCTAACACTAAATGAGATGATAGATCCAACACTAACACTAAATGAGATGTTAGATCCAACACTAACACTAAATGATATGTTAGATCAATAATTGTGAGCTAGCGAGTGTATTAATTTTCCAACCAATCTTCTCTATTTCTTTGAATTAGTCAATGATTCCTCCTATCTCAATACTAATCTCATTTGAATCTAGTTTAGCCTTCATCATGCCAATCTCTTTAAGCATATCTAGTATATCTTGCGTTGTGAAATATAAATATCTTCCTCTCCTCTTAAAGTCCCAAATCCTTGAGTTTGAACTTGTTGATGAAAATAATTTTTTAGTTGTGGAATCAATTGATGTCATCACCAATAACCATAATATCATCCACATACACAATAAGAAGCTAGAAGACTAAATGGTCTGTAAAACTGTTGATCATGGTATATTGAATGAGAGTTGAACCAAACTTTTCAAACCAAGCTCTTGGAAATTGCTTCAGTCTGTAGAGTAATTTATTTAGCTTACACATGAAGTCATTCTTCTCCTATGCAAAAAATCTTGAGGGTTGCTCCTTACAAACTTCGTCTTTTTATGTCGAGTTGATGAAGTGGTTAGTGGAACGTAGCAGTCAAGGAGAGGAGCTACAAACTAAAATGATCTTCGGCATTGAAGAAAAGGTATCCAGATAATCAACATCATAAATTTGTGTGCACCCTTTTGCCTCCCAATGAACTTTGAGACAATCCACAGAACCATCTAGCGAATCCTTGACTGTGAATACCTATCGACACCCTACATTTGATCTCCACTGGGAAGAGGTACTAATTCCCAAGTGTCATTAAAGTAAAGTGCACATCTCATCAATAACAGCGTACCTCCAACAGAGATTAAAAAAAAAAATCCTTTATGAGGACAGGAAGGCAGAGTAGCTAGTTAATAATGAAACATAGGTAAAACGAGAAAGAGGATGTAAAGTAGATCAATTTTTAGTATCTTAACGTAGCGAAAGATGGTGGGAAGATCCAAACTAGAAGGATTCTAAAACAGAAGTAGGTGATCGAGGTACAACAATATCAAGAGGAGGCACTGGAGCATCTTCAAGGCATCATCTTAGACTATACACCCATAAAGTAGGTGCCTAGATGAGGGAGCCTTTGTAACTGTCATAGGAATATTCATAGGAGGTATAGGAAATGATAATGTTGTAGGACTATGAAGAACATTATCCACATCAGTTAATAAAGATGGCGTGGGGGAAAAAGAAAGTAGTAGTTTCAAAGAAAGATAGTGTGGAGTAAAGGCTCAGAGTAATAGGCGATTGTAACAACACCTCTGATACCATATAACCCCACTATATATTATTGATAATGTATGGTATTACAAACACACCTTACTGAGCTATATATTTACACATGGAGCCACCGGGGCTATGGTGCAGCGGTAGGGCGACTAGTCGCTTTCCCAGGCATCCTCGGTTCGATCCCCAGCTACGGCGCATTTGCAGGAATTTTTCCTCCAAATGGGGCGCGAACCCTGGGACGCTGGGCTTCTAGACCGCCCACTGCGAGCGCTTCCCGATTTACCCTGGCGGCTGGTGGGAAACTTCCGTGTGGCCGGGCCGGTCGCCCGAGGTTGGTTGGTAACCTCGTTAATCATTTTTATATATTTACACATGGATCCCAATAAAGAACACTGCCATTAAGGGATGTGGGTGTGGGTGTAGCAATTAAAAGCATATCTGAAACTTAGCTATTCTCAGTTTTGTTCACCTTGATTGGGGAGAAGTCATAAAAGAAGTAAAGGCCAGCAGGCGGCTTCGGATATGCATCTACATCTCTGAAGTGCTCTGTTACTGAGAACTGAAATAGAACAGAATTTATTGTGACTATCCTTGTTGCACAGAAAATAATCTCATCCACAATTAGCTAACCTGGTTGGAGTAAATTCTACAGCCTCTGATATCAATATAGATTGTGGGAACAACCTGTGATACAGGAAAATCAATCAAATAGTATCTATATTTCCGATGACAAATAAGAGAGATTTGACACACTATTTGAAGCATTGAAATGGAAGAGGAAAAATAACTGAAGCAAACATCATAAATAACCACAAGTGATGATCAAGAATCGTGAAAGTACCGATCAATATTCTAGCAAAGTAACTTTTGAGTTATGCAAATTAACTGAGAGAAACATACAAGATGTATACTCACTTTGATGAAATATTGATACATCGACTCAGGAGTGCACAACCTGTAAGTGCATGTTTTTGTCAATGACGTGTATCCTCCTATGAAAACTCAATCCGGAGATGGACACAATAGTCTAAAAACAGATACAGAGCTTATAATAAACGATCCTCTCAAACCTAAAACAGTTGCAATGTTACCACGGGATAATAGGGCAGCATAACAATAACATAATGCCCCGGTAAGATAAAGGAAAAAAAAAATCTAATCAAACAACGATTGCACCACAGATTGCAACATGCAATGCAACATCTTTTGCAACACCTTTCACAAAATCATTCGCAACATCTTTCACAAAATCTTTCGCAACATAAATTCCCTGAAATTAAATAAATAAAATAAATTAGTAACATCTTAAAATTTATGAAAATTTTAATTACAAATACATTACCTTTATTAGATGTCCAAATGGTTCTTAAACTTCTAAGTTCGTCCAAAATTGTGCCTTGTAGTTCATCCATCTTCATCATTAAATCAACATGCATTATCAATCAAATTTAAAAATTAAAAACTATCAGGTTCTTTAGTTTTTTATATTTTTTAAAGTTTTTCTTAACATTTTCCCAAAAGGTACGGTTTTTAAAGTTTTTTCGATATATTTTTAAAAGTTTTTCTAAGTGCACCGTACTTTGGTTTTTATCAAAGGGCGCACTTAATTCCTAAAATACCCATCCTACTAATTTTAGCCTTAAATTAAAGTTAAAAAACTAAACTAAACTAAACCAAACCGGCTAAAAAAAATTTAATTATTTCATTAAGGAGTTTGATATCAAAGTCATTGAGGACATTAAAAAGCTCATTTAAAAAAAATACATTATTAAATATCTTAAATTTATTTTTTATTTCAGAACTTTATTAAAAAAATTTAAAAATACAAAAGAAGATTAATAAAATAAATAAAAAATCTTTACTTTTTTATTTTTTTAATTACTTAATATATAACTACAACAAATAAAAAAAGTGAAATAAAATTAGATCATCATGAGTTTCATTATTGAATTTTTTATTAGCCTTTTTTATATTTTAAATTTTTTTAAAGCTCTAAAATTAAAAATAATTTTAGGAGATCATCATGAATTTAATGATGTATTTAAAAAAAACAAGCGTTTTAGTGTCATTAATGGTTTCTATATGAAAGACATTGATGAAATAATTAAGTTTTTTTCTTGATTTGGTTATTCAATTTGGTTCGATTTAAGTAGGGAAAACTAAATTTTTATTTAAATTTAGGACTAGCACATAAACTATTTAGACCTGTTGGATTTAGGGTATGAGATTGTTTGTAGTTTTTACCATAGATGTGAGTTTATAAGCTCATACATAATATGGAGATAAATGTAAAAATCAAAATATGGTAGCCTAAAATCCAGAAAATTAAATGACCATTTGAAGTTTGGAAAATGCCCTTAAAGACAATAATAAAAGATTAAAAACAGAAAGACAATAATAAACGATAAAGAAAAAGAAATCTTACCCACGATAAACGGACAGTTTAGGCTGTGCTGCCCTAAAACAGGGACCGAGGGGCCGCAGTGGATGAGACGGAGCCGTAGGGTCTCGCTGCCGCAAGGGCGGCGTAGGTGACGAAGCGGCCATAGGATGGATCAAGGTTGCCAGTCGGTTCAAGATTAGGCGTAGAGTGAGGGGGCACGATGGCGACGTAGGGGACGGAGCGGCCGTGGGATGAATCAAGATTGACGGTCATTTCAAGATTAGACGGCAAACGAGGGGATACGGTGGACCGGCGAACTGTAGACACCGAGGGCCGAGGCACCATGGACAGAGCTGGCGGGGGCACCCTGGACGGCGAGGGACGGGGCACCCTGGACGACGAGAGCGGGAGAATGGGAAACGCCATCTCCTCCATCTTCTCCATCTCCTTCGAATCTAGGGACGCGGGCGGTGGGCGGCGCACCCTGGACCACAAGAGCAAGGAAAACGTCATCTCCTCCTCCTCCATCTCTCTCGGCTTCGACAAAAATTAAATTAAAACATTTGTTTAATATATAAAGGTTATATTATTTTTAATTTTAATATATTATAAATAATATAAAATTATAAAATTATTGTATTTTTATATATTTAAATTAGAAAATGATTATAAATAATTTAAAATTATAAAATTATTATATTTTTATATATTTAATTTATTTGGACAATTTTAATCAAATATCAAATTGGTTTAATTTTTATTAAATAATTTAATTGTCCTATTAAATATTAAATTAAATTTTATGAATTTTTAGTAGGATCAAATCAAAATTTAGTTGCATATCATTTTCTAATTTAAATATATAAAAATATAATAATTTTATAATTTTAAATTATTTATAATCATTTTCTAATTTAAATATATAAAAATACAATAATTTTATAATTTTATATTATTTATAATATATTAAAATTAAAAATAATATAACCTTTATATATTAAACAAATGTTTTAATTTAATTTTTGTCGAAGTCGAGAGAGATGGAGGAGGAGGAGACGGCGTTTTCCTTGCTCTTGCGGTCTAGGGTGCGCCGCCCACCGCCCGCGTCCCTAGATTCGAAGGAGACGGAGAAGATGGAGGAGACGACGTTTCCCATTCTCCCGCTCTCGCCGTCCAGGGTGCCCCGTCCCTCGCCGTCCAGGGTGCCCCCGCCAGCTCTGTCCAGGGTGCCTCGGCCCTCGGTGTCTACAGTTCGCCGGTCCACCGTATCTCCTCGCTTGCCGTCTAATCTTGAAATGACCATCAATCTTGATCCATCCCACGGCCGCTCCATCCCCTACGCCGCCACCGTGCCCCCTCACTCTACGCCTAATCTTGAACCGGCCGACAATCTTGATCCATCCTACGACCGCTTTGCACCTATGCCGCCCTTGCGGCAACTCAGACCAAGCTCTTGGAAATTGATGTCATCAAGAGCAAGAAGTAATACCTTCCTCCAATGCTCTTTTGCTTGAACAGCATGATCAATTGTTGTACCCTTCATTAATCTGATATGCAACTCAGACCAGCTAGCATAATAATTGATATGTTCAATACTTGTCTCATGTTCTTTAAGTCTGCTACTGAGATGCCCCCAATCACAATATCCCTCATTTGCTAATTGACTTGGTTGAGGCCCCCTTTTAAACAACCTGCAACAAAAACAAAATGTTTTAACTAGTGCTTTTGAATAGACCAACAAATCTCTATGGTGTTTTTGACCATTTGGCAAAATACGAGTGTAGAAATCTGAAGAGAATCGTCTATTTGATCTATCTTTGATACCTTTCCCCGTTAATACATCTCTTATAGGACCCTTTTCCACTAATTGATCCTTCCACTTGAGATCTAAATTCTCCCAATTTCTAGGATCAAAAATATCAAGTTGAATTGATGAACTTGGTTCTTTATTCACTGCATTGATAACATCATCGTCACTTTCTGAATAATTATTTTCAAAGTCTAAGCTATCATCACTTTCATTTCCTTCAATCTCATTCACATTGTCATTTACATTATTTTCAACTACCAAGCCTTCATGTAATTCATTACAATTATTTTCTTTTTCCTTTTTATTACCCAAATCTTCAAGTGATGGATTATTTTCAATTTTTTTTTCTTTTTTTTCCCGGTTATCATGTCCTGATAGATATTTTCTAGTAGGAGGCATTCCAATTTTCTACAAGAAAATAAACAAATCAAACTCTCAAACAATCATTTATTATAGATATTAGACAAACACTTATTATTATACAATCATTTATTCTTATTTTTTAATCATAATGTAATTCTAAATTCTCTATCTCTTCATGTATGATCATTGAGATTGCAATGATCATCATACCCTACTAGAGGAGGGAATTCAATAATAGAGAATGAGATGCTAGGTACTCTTTTCTTGTATCATGTGCTAATGGTTGATTATGCTATTTGACTAGAAATTATTGTAAAGCCTGAAATCAAAGGTATAAGATGAGTTATGTATGAACTTCACATCATCTTTTAAGTATTGGAATGATAGCATTACCGACAGTGTGTTTCCTAAGGCTGATTTTTTTACATATTTTAGCAGACAAGCCATGCATATTATGAGTAGTAACTAGTAAGTCATAATATGATGAGCAGTAAAATTGGCAGTGTCCACATTCATAATTGTCGAAAATTGTTATCATATTTATTAGAGTTGGAAGTTGGCCAAATGTAAGATTAATACGACACACGTTGTGAGGCACAAACTGGGAAGGCTCAACTAACTTCAGTATTTCAGGGTACTAAATACTTCTGAATGTCTATTTTACCATTGCCAAGGGGGTCATTGGTCATATTTAAAACATCTATAGGATTTTTATGTGGACAAGACTGGAATTCAGGAATCTGAAAGCATGAAATCTTTCATAAAGTACTTTGGAGAATAGACAAGCATATGACACTTTCTGAATTCTGGATTAGGTGGATCCATCATCATAATTGAAGGATATTGATCTTTATTCTTTAGGCATGGCAAACAAAACATACTGACTCTTTGTTGATAAAGAAGCTATACTACAGATATGAGATGGCATCTGAGCCTTAACTGGTGAGCCACAAAGACTAGAAATAATCTCTTTGACAAAGGAGCAATTTTTAGGATGCATTGGTGTGATAGGAGTGATAGATTATCAACGGGTTGCAATGACTATTAAAAGCAAGGTATTGTTGTGATAGGAGATGACATAAAAATAGTAAAAAGATGATTATTAGAAGAAGATCACACCCATAAACGGAGATAGGATCAGGACCCTAACAGAAGGTGAGGAGATACAAATAACAAATTACAAAGGAAAACTGTGAGATCATCTCAAAACTGCAAAAAGACAATACTGCAATTGTTGAAAACTTAAGTGGGAGGATGACAAACGCAATCCCCAATTCGAATCATCGAATGCTCAAAGCCACATAACAAACAATTTAAAAAAAAAAAAGCGGAGACTCACAAGAGGTTTTCTTTCGACATTACCTGAGATCGAAGTAGCCTCGTCGATGGGAAGCGAAGAGCTTGGAGATCTCGTCAAGGGTTGAGGTGTTGAGCTCTTGGTTGCAGCTTCTTCGGAGGCAGAAATATCTACCGCGATGTTGCCGCCGCAGAGATGGAGACGAACAAAAGCCAAGAGGTAGGGTTATAGGGGTTTAATCTGTAATATAATTTTAAAAAAAATATTTTTTTTGAAAAAAAGGAGCCCCTGCCACGGGTGGGGCCCTGTGCAATGGCCCCACCTGCACAATCCAAAGGCTGGCTCTGACTTCCTTTTTCATTACAAGATTGAATAGTTTCAATCGCTTCTCGATCTTATTATTTGAATGTGTAATAGAATGGTCTCGGAGCTATGGTGCAGTGATAAGATGACTAGTCATTATTCCAGGCATCCGCAGTTCGATCCCTAGGTACAATGTATTTTATAGGAATTTTTCCTCCAAATGGAGCGCGAATCCTAGGACATTGAGCTTCTGGATCGGCCACCGCGAGCGTTTCCCGATTTATCCTGATGACCGGTGGGAAACTTCCGTGGGGCTGGGCCGATCACCCCAGGTTCAATTTGTTTGCTACCTAGTCCAATATTTTTTTGAATGCGTAATAGAGATCTTAATTTAAACTTGATTCCACATGCATTATACTTGGATTTTACTTGATATTCACCTCCTTAGGATGACTAATTTAAGGATCCACACTATCTATAATGTCCATTTTGAATACTCTACGCAGAAACTTTTTAGAGGCGGAGAAGCCTCGTACAAGTTTGTTCTTATAAGAACACAAAAAGAAATGCAAATAAGATTACAAAAGAAATCGAAAACTACTTTATAATGAAGAACTTTGTTTTGTTTGCTTTTTTCTTGCTTTGGATTACTTCTTGGTAGTAGGAAATGTAACAACACTTTTACCCCCAAACCTTCAAGAACCAAAACTTTAAATCTCCATGAAACCCTCTTTTTTAGGGTTGCTTTTGAGCTGGAAAACACCCCCAATTGATTGACCTTATTTTCAATCGATTGACTTTATCCCTAATCAATTATCACATCAGATTTGACCGTTCAAACCTACAGAATAGCTCTATTTCACCCAACTAATCGATTGATGAGTCATACCAATCGATTGATAGCTTCCTAATCGATTGAACCAATTCATTCTGAAGCATTATGTTCTCAGAGTGTTTCTGACCGTTCAAACCTACAGAATAGCTCTATTTCACCCAACTAATCGATTGATGAGTCATACACTCATACCAATCGATTGATAGCTTCCTAATCGATTGAACCAATTCATTCCGAAGCATTATGTTCTCAGAGAAAACACTGCCTAATCAATTAGCCTAATCGATGGGTAATGTTGAATCGACTTAGCAATCTTCTATTCGCAGAGAATATCTTGCCTAATCGATTTTGACACCTTCTTTGCCCTAGAAATCAACTCTCAATTGATTACACTAATCAATTGCTTTGGACCAATATAATCAATTATACTAATTAATTGCCTAATCCTAAATCCTAAATCCGAAATCCGAGTTTAGGGTTTACCAATCAATTGGTACCTCTCGCCAATCTATTGGTAACCCTGAATTCAACATTTCTAAGCTGAATTCGCATCTTGCCTAGTATTTGATTGACCCCAACCTATCAGGACTTCTTAGTTGCCTAATGTCCGATTAATCTTGACCTGATAGGACTTCTTTACTAAGTGTTTGGCCATCCTTTGACCCACTTGGACTTCTATTTGCCTAACCTCCAGTTAGGACTTCCTCGTTGCCTAGCATCCAGTCAACCTTGATCTGCTAGGGCTTCTTCACCAAATGTCCTATCATCCTATGGCCCACTTGGACTTTCCTTTGCCTAACCTCCGGTTAGGACTTCCTCGTTGCCTAGTATCTAGTCAGCCTTGACCTACTAGGGCTTCTTCACTAAGTGTTTGGTCACCCTTTAACCCACTTGGACTTTCCTTTTCCTAACCTCCAGTAAGAATTAGATACTCGGTAGACTTCTCACATGTCTAACATCTAGTTAGAACTTTTTCTTATCTAACTTCCACTTAGGACTAGTCACGGTAGACTTTTCACATGTCTAACCTCTTGTTAGGACTTTCCCTTATAGTTGGACTTCTCAAGTCAAGTATTTGATCCTCCTTGACTTACTAATTTCTCTCTCACATATTGTGAAACATTGAAACTCAAGCTTGAGTCAACCCAAGCTTTGTTAATTTAGTCAACCTTAACTCGAGCTCGATTACATTAATAATCTCCCTCCTTTTTAATGTTTGACAATATGTTTAAGTTAGATTAACTCATTAGCTCAACTTCCTTCTTCTTATGTTAAAGCATGAATGAGGGTTGCCTAATTTAAACCAAAAATCTTTTATCCATTCCTCTCCCATGTCAACCTTGAGGACACAATTCATCATCCTTCAAATTTCCCCTTTTCTTACCCAAATCATGCCTTTAAGGTGGACTTTGTTGGGTTCTCCCGACACAAAAACATAAAAACGCAGCGGAAACAAGAACCCTCGAGCGATCCATGCGAAAAAAACTCACACAATGTTCATCTATCTAATAGATTTATCTAATGTGTATATCTTTGGAACGTGCCCTTTGCTTATCCCGCTCATCCAAGATGCGCCGGATCTCTCGCACGTTCAAGTGTCCGTGCCTCTATTCGTATCCACACGGACACAATCTCTCAACTTCGGGAAAACTACCTTAGTTGTGCTAGCAACTTGAGGTAGCTCGCAGAACACCAAGAACCCTACAATAGGGTTTCGGCCAAAAGAGGAAGATGAGGGAGGGAAGAAGCAAAAAGGAGAGAGGACTTCCAAAGTCACAAGACCCTCTTTTATACTCATCCCCTGAATATGAAGAGGTTTGTGTCTCTTTGGCTTCCTTCATTAATACCAATAAAGAGCACATCTTTTCATGTGGCTCTTTATCTTTTCCCATGCAAGAAAAGAATCTTTTCTTTTCCCTTCATTAAACACTTTAATGAATTTCCCTTGTAATCCCGACTGGGCCTCTCGGGCTTCCGACCGAGCTCCCGACTCAGTCTGCCGAGCGCCAAGCCCCCGACCCCAGTCTGCCGAGCTCCTAGCTCAGTCTGCCGAGTGCCGAGCTCCTAGCCCAGTCTGCCGAGTGTCGAGCTCCCGACTCAGTCTACCAAGCTCCTAGCCCAGTCTGCCGAGTGCCGAGCTCCCGACCCAATCTGCCGAACTCCTAGCCCAATGTGCCGAGTGTCGAGCTCCCGACTCTGTCACGCCCCAGAGGCCCGAGCTCGCTCGAAAATCGGGCAACACCTCCCCTGTACGGCGGACAATCTGAAACTTTTATACATACACATACTTCAACCATAATAATATAACTCAGCCACACTCGGCTGGCATTCACGCATCCACAACCACACAGTTAAATAAAATAAATGACATAATAAACATAATGAATAATCCTCTACATATCAAATGCGCAAATCAAAATTCAGCGGAAGCAATTAAATACACGTGTATCGAAAAGTCAAATATCATCCAAAATAAAAACAACGATAAACGACCCACAACGAGAAAACACGATAAGAATACAAAAATGGAAACAACCTACTCAAGACTGGGGACTAGTAGCTGAATCCTCTTCCGGCGGCACGAGACACAGCAAACTACTACTTGAAACAAAAAGAAGAACAAAGGGTGGTGAGTTCCGGATGGAACTCTGCGGGTATAAGAACAGATAAATGCATGGTATATAAAAGGGTAAAACAACATAAAGACAACAAAGGGTATACAGTCTCTGGAATAAAGAGCATAAACAAAATGCATCTATACAAGTAAAACATACCTGGAAACCATGTAACAAATAGGGGCAAAATCAGAAATCCCCTCTAACACCTCCATAAATAATTAATACTGCTGAACATATCCAGATCATATAATAAAATGCAAATCATAACCGTATATGCATGTCAATCAAATGCAACAATCATAGCTCAAACAAATGTAGCAAACACAAGCAAATGCACAATGCACAATATGCACATGATGTCATGACCTGCACTGTACACACACCAACCACTGCTATATTGGGTAGGTTGAGTGGACAAGATACAAGCGCCCAGCACCTGTGGCTATGCAAACACACCACAATAACTGTGGCCCTGATATGAAAACCCTCGAAGCACCTGTGGGGACTCCTAACACCTGTGGAGTATCAACTGTTTGCACACAACTCCAACTGAGTGTGGCACAATAGGAAAATATACCCGACGACCCGTCTCAACCACCAAGGAGCCCGCGGTCGCCGACCTGGATGCTATGATGCATGTCACTAATATCCACCTCAATTAAACTCAAAACCATGCGAAACAGAAAACACCAGTAACACCAAAATAAGGAAGCATACGAAAAGCACAATCAGCACCAAAGTAAACAAACATGCACTAATATACTGGGTAGGGTTTATCTAATGCCAACCAAACCCTAAATAGGCCAAATGATTATTCTACAGTGCACGCGTACACACAGTACGCTTTAAATCAGAAGCCAAGAGATGAGACTGTATAATTGAATAATTTGAATTATCACTCAAAGGTCAAGCACGAATAAGTATCAAGCAGGAAAACAAGGCAAATAGATTTAAGATAAAGCAATCCTACTCAGAAAGTAAAACGATCATGCATGTAAAGTAAACGAAACTACAAGGATCAAGGGAGAGGTACCCGCCTTTAAATGTAGAAAATCATATCCATCTTCAAGTCCGAAGGCCACATCAAGCTACAATCCTACAAATACAAGAATACGAAACCATAAACTACGCACCTACCATCAATGTATCATCCTATTAATTAATTAATTACCTTATCATTTAATTAATTAATTGACTTCTTAGCTAATCTTAATAATTATGATAATTTATCAACCCACAGTTAAGGAACATATACCCGACGACCCGTCTTAACCACCAAGGAGCCCGCGGTCGTCGGCCTGGATGCTATGATGCATGTCACTAATATCCACCTCCTCAATTAAACTCAAAACCATGCGAAACAGAAAACACCAGTAACACCAAAATAAGGAAGCATACGAAAAGCACAATCAGCACCAAAGTAAACAAACATGCACTAATATACTGGGTAGGGTTTATCTAATGCTAACCAAACCCTAGATAGGCCAAATGATTATTCTACAGTGCACGTGTACACACAGTACGCTTTAAATCAGAAGCCAAGAGATGAGACTGTATAACTGAATAATTTGAATTATCACTCAAAGGTCAAGTACGAATAAGTATCAAGCAGGAAAACAAGGCAAATAGATTTAAGATAAAGCAATCCTACTCAGCAAGTAAAACGATCATGCATTTAAGGTAAACGAAACTACAAGGATCAAGGGAGAGGTACCCGCCTTTAAATGTAGAAAATCATATCCATCTTCAAGTCCGAAGGCAACATCAAGCTACAATCCTACAAATACAAGAGTACGAAATCATAAACTACGTACCTACCATCAATGTATCATCCTATTAATTAATTAATTACCTTATCATTTAATTAATTAATTGACTTCTTAGCTAATCTTAATAATTATGATAATTTATCAACCCACCGTCAAGGATTTCTTTAATTAACTACATCCTTAGTCAAATCCACTAATTTCATCATTCACCCTAACCAAACCATCCCAACAATTAGATTAAGTTTAGCCATGACATCTCTAATACCACATTAATCCCTAATTCAATAATTACTAGGATTAGTTAAGAAATCTAGTTATTTATTCACTTAACCAAACCAAAACATGAATCATTAATCCCATCAACCAACTCATCCAACAGTCCTAATCCCCAATCATCTCATTACAAATTAACATACCATCTCATCAATTCACTAAATCCAATTATCCCCACAAATCCAACCATTGATTAAGTTAACAGGAAAACTAGATCAATTAATTATCAATTAACTCAAAATGTTTAAACGTCGTTACCCTCAACTTCATCTCCCCCTCCTATTGCGAGCTCCCAGCGGTAGTGCACGGAAGCTACGGCAACGTTCAGACTTGAGTACTTGCTCGGACATCAGAGGCTGGACCTTGACCAGCATTGTAGGCCGCTGCGACCGTGCATCGCGACCATGCCAGAAACCATAAGCACACGTGGATGGCGAAGGCGATGGTGAAGACTCGCCGCTGGGAAAGTCGCCGTTGGAAAGGACTCGCGGCGACTAACGCGATGACGAGCCAAGGCAAAGGAAAGGTAGCGACGGCTGGCTGGGCTTGGCACTCACAAAAGGCCGACGTTGCCGGTGCTCGCGACGATCCAACGAAGGGAAGAAGAACACTCGTGATGGTAACACAGAGCAACCGGCGATTGAGGTGGGAGAAATAGCGGCGTCAATCGGACACCGATGATGGGAAGCTGGCCATCCCGAGATGGGAGGGGAAAAGAGAGAGTCGGCGGTGAGCGAATCGGCGACGCAAGCGGCGGCGCCGGCGATTGGCACAGGGAAGGGGAGGAGGCGACGGAGAGATGAAGCGCAGCCTTGGACTTAGAGCCTGGTGACCATCGCCCGTCGGAGATCGGAAGGCGCCGACGAAGGGCGGCGCAGCGCGATCGCGAGGAGGATCTGCGGCCTCGGGCGAGAGGGAAGGAGAAAGGGATCGGCGAGGTTGTTAGGGCTCGGGTAGGATATTTAAAGAAAAAGTTTATATTTATTTTTGGGAAAACCAATTTTACACCCAATTAATCCCACAATTATTTTCAAAAATTTCAGAAAATTATTCCAAAATTTTCTCTCTGATTATTTTAAATTTCCAACTCCTATTTATGGTGATTACATATAAATTTTTGTATATAACCATATATATATTTACATACATATATTATTTTATATATTCTAATTTGTTATTATTATTTTTTTTATCGTATTTTACATTCTCCACCACTAATAAAAATTTGGTCCTCCAAATTTCGCTATTAGACCAACCAGGTACCAACCTTCCGTATACAGTATAAATACTAAGTGAAAATCATAACTACACCTCTCAAAGGCTGAGATCTTAAACCCTAATAAATTGTTCGACAGGTTTAACCCTAGCTCTCGTCTCAACAATCGGAGCTACCAGGTAGTACCCTTAACAAGTCAACGAATCGCTCCCATGGTCAACCATGACCATGATTGCGGATCAAACGAGTCCTCTACCATACTAATACTAAGATAGTAAATACCTAATCATCTAGTATAAGAAACGATCTACAAACCTACTAAATTGGGATATATTCATGCCTCTCTGAATGGTAGAGACACAACTACCAGCTGTGCCCCATGCGTAGGTACCTTATGGTTCTTTAATATCACGGAAACCCAATTCATCAACCTGTGCCTCGTTTCTAGTGACAGTGTAAACCTAGTCTATCTCTGGAACTGATGGTGACTTCATCTGATTAGGCTGCGGTTGAATCATTTGAACTGCAGCTAGCTGCATAGACTGAGATGTTGGAACTCCCACGGACTGTTGAGGCTGATAACTTGTAGCTTCGATCATCTGCTGAGGCTGATAAGCTGAGGGCTGGTAGGCTGGGTATGACTGATGATGAGAGCCTGTCATGGAGTACTGAGATGCCACTGGTGTAGGGATGCGCTCATGCCCTGATATACAGTAGATCTGAACAGGTGAAGGTACTGCTCGCTGTCATCGATGTGTCGTCTGCTGCCTTCGACCACCTCCCCGTGGTCTTTGCTGACCTATTTGATCGCCTTGAGCGGGAACCACCGTCGTCTCGTGTTGTGCTTTAAGTGCGCAATCTCTACTCTGATGTCTTGGCATTTTACAATAGTAACATACATTCTGGCCTACCAAACACTCTGCTTTACTATGCTCCCTAGACCCACACTGGAAATAGTGAGGCATATTCTTGGCTTGCTCCCAATTCTGCTGAGAGGAATAAGGAGGTCCCGCTGCAGGCCCTGTCTTTTGTGAATAATGATCCGCCTCGAAAGTATTTTGTGAACTCTGACCCATACTACGCTTATGACCAGTATTCTGTTGTCGCTGAGGCTGAGTTGTCTCCTGAGTCGGCTGCTTACCCTTCCTTTTATCTCCGAAAAGTCTTAGTTGGGTCATCTCGATAATAAGAGCCTTGTCCAATGCCTCCCGATAAGACGTCGGGCACAAGCTAGCCATCCGCATCTGGATATACCCGGCAAGACCCTGGGTGAACTGCACCATCCGCTCCCGATCCTCTGCAACAAGCCCCTAGCCCAGTCTGCCGAGCTCCTAGCCCAGTCTGCCGAGTGTCGAGCTCCCGACCTAGTCTGCCGAGTGCCGAGTTCCCGACCCAGTCTGTCGAGCTCCTAGCCCAGTCTGCCAAGTGCCGAGCTCCCGACTCAGTCTGCTGAGCTCCTAGCCCAGTCTGCCGAGCTCCCGACCCAGTCTGCCGAGCTCCTAGCCCAGTCTGCCGAGTGCCGAGCTCCCGACCCAGTCTGCCGAGCTCCTAGCCCAGTCTGCCGAGTGCCGAGCTCCCGACTCACGCTCCCGAGTTCCCAACTCGAGCTCCCAAACTGACCTCCCGAGTTCCTAACTCGGGCTCAGATCTCCCGAGTTCCCAACTCGGGCTCCCGAAGCATCATGTTCTTAGTGTGTGACCCAATAGGTTCTCGCGACATTGGCAATGCGCCTAAACGCTTTAGACACATAAGCAATGAGCGGCATCTAGCAATGCATCATTGCTACCCAAGTAACAAGAAAAGTCGAGATCCGACTAAACCTCCGTGATTATGATGATGTATGACCTTGTCCTTCTATCCTTGATATCTAAATTGACCAATGAGGCATAGACCGTGTCATCCTCAATCAATCTTGTGTTTCTTGATCCCCGAGTAGACTCACTCAAACAAATGAGCTCAATATCTCATATTGACTCATTTGAGTATGACCATGCGTTTTAGTAGTCCTACTCGATTAAGGGGCCCACAGATATCACTCTCGTCATATGAGAGGGATAGATCTCATCTACATCACTCACATCCCTCCGCATAATTCATTATATACCCAGTGATCGCCTTTATAGTCCACCCTATTACGGGTGACGTTTGACGGTACCAAAGTACATAACTCCTTATGTAGGGAACCGTAGTGACTTCAGGTCTAAGGACTATTCATACTAATAGTCACATGAGAAAGTTTATGACACTCATATGACAATCTATGAAACTTTCTCATGGCGGGTCAATTCAGTACACATTCTCCAATGTATACCCATGTGTCAACTTGATATCACATATCCATGACTTGTGAGCTCAAGTCATCAGTTGACCTACATGCTAGTCTCCATGCATTAATATTGTCCTTAAATATTAATACTTGACTAGGAATGGTTTAGAGTAGTGTTATCTACATCATCTCACTATCGATTCAACCAATCGATATAATATAGATAAGAATCTACTACCCAAGGATATTATTATACTTAGTTATTTGGCACAAATACAAAGTAAGTATAATAACCAAACATGCCTTTATTAATGATAGAATATGATACAAAATGTCCCTAGTCAATCATCACATGATTGGCTCTAGGGCTCCTACTAACAGACTTCCCCTTCAAAGCATGTCCATCTTCCATAATTGTACCAATAATGATTTGGAGTTCCTAATCCTTTGGAAAATTACAAAATTCTAAGTTTTGAGGTTAAAAATTCAACTTTGAATCTAAACCTCTTCCTTAATTCTGCATTAGTCTCCTTTGACCGTACCTTTTTATTTTTATCAAAAAATTACCCTTAAATACATATTCCAGCATTTTAGAGGGATAGGGATAGTTAAATTATCTAATTGTGGCTTAACTAGCTAAAATAAACCTATTTCAGCCAAACACAATAGTCACCAATCGATTGGTATTAGATGTCAATCGATTTGGGCTTGTGTTAATCGATTAGTGTTAGCTGCCAATTAATTATGGCACACACCAATCAATTGGTACCTATTACCCATTGATTGTCGTATCTAATTTTTCAGTTCAAATCTAGACCGAATTTCAAAAATTTAAAAGTAATTCTATGTGTAAGATCGGTGCCGTCGATAGAGGGAGAGGGGGTTGAATATCGACTCTCATTCTCTTTTTCGGAATCTTGGAATTTCATCGTTCGTCTCTCTTAATAAAGTCATTAGTAGCATAGCACAGTGGAATAATAAATAAAAAGAAGGCATAGACACGAGGGATTTATTTACTTGGTTCCTAACCTTCCAGGGCTAGTACGTCCAAGGTCTATGTACTCGGCGTGAATCCACTAATGATCTCCTTTCTGGAACTTTCCGGAGATGGAGAAAACACGTCTTACAGTTCATGTACAATCACAAATAATATAAAATAGAACTTTACAACTTATTAAAAAGTAAACCAAATGTGGAGACGATCTCGGCCAATTCTGAAAGTCTGAAGCGCCATGCACTACATTCTGAAGCCTCTTTAGTCGCAGAACTTTGTCTTTAGCACTTTAACTTCGTAGAAAATGAGTAATAGGATGAAAGAATTGATGTTCTGAATGCACTGCTCGAACCTCTTTATATATGGGTCACTCGGGTGCCCATGAAGCCTTCTCGGGTGCCCCAAGTCGATGCTTATCTAATCTGGGTTCGTCGAGCCTTATCGCCATGGATAACCCTGTGGACTTGGTCCTGAGCACCCGGGACTATTGGGGGCACCTGGGACATAGGGGCGCCCGGGTCACTCAGGCGCTCAGGTTCCATGGGGGCTCCCAGGTAGGGATGGAAACAGGTCATGCCAGGCCAGACTTTTGCCTTAACATGCCAGGGTTTATATAGTAACAAAATGGCCTGAACCTGGCCAGTGGCCTGTTATAGGCTTTGTTCTTGGCCTAAGTCTGGCCTGTTCAATAGTTTGGCCTGGCCTGCGGCCTGTTTACAAAGCTTGTAAGTTAGAACACTTTATACAGGTCAACAGGCCAAAGCATTAAATAGGCTAAAAACCAACCTTAACCGTCTTGCATCATACATGCCTCAAAACAGGCCTTGTATCATACATACCTCAAAATAGGTCAGACCTACAAATATATACATATGTATCTAATCTTAACAGGCACAAGCCAACCTATCAGGCTTGGTAGTCTTTATATTGAGTCTGAGTCTGACCTGATAAGAAAAATAGGCTTTGAAACAAACTCGAATATTATCCTATTTCTAAACAAGTCAGGCCAGGCCACAGACCCTTGACAGACCGCCTGGCCTAATTCCATCCATACTCCTAGGTCACTCGGGCGCCCAGGTTCCATGGGGGCACTCGGGACCCCCTGACCCCAGGCTTCGGTTCTTTGTCTGCTCGTGTTTGCTCTCCCATCTTACCTCTAGCTCCAGGTTCCTACAAGACAAACAAACACAAGACAAACAAGCAATCTTAAGCATTAGTTCTGTAAGTCTACCTAACCTATTAGGCTTTGCTTGGAGTCAACTCTCCAAGACTTTACTACCTAAGGTCAACTCCTTAGGGGTTCCCATTGCCTAGCTTCATTCACTAGGAATTTACCTTGCCTGGTTTCACTCACCAGGATTTTTACCCAGCTTCACTCACCATGATTTCGTGCTTGACCCACGGTCAGGTCTTCGTACCTAGCTTCACTCACCGGGATGTTGTCTACTTAGCTTCACTCACTAAGACTCAGATTCACTCATCAATATTTCATGCCCAATCCTTGACCAGGACTTCGGTGCCCAACTCTCGGCCAGGTCTTCATGCTCATTCCCTAAACCAAGACTTCATGCCCAACTCTCGGTCAGGTCTTCATGCTCAATTCCCCGAATTAGGACTTCGCGCCTAACTTTACACACCAAGACTTTGGTGCCTTCATAAGGACTTCTTTGCTAGTCATCTGATCCTGACTAGACTTGTCTCTGTCAAACATCAAGTCTTTTTAGCTTAGCCCTTGGTCTAATTGACCAGATCTGGGTTTAGTTACTCTGCCAAACATCAAGTCCTGTTTGGCTTAACCCTTAGTCAAACTGACCAGCCCTAGGTTATTTGCTAATCACTCTGCCAAACATCAAGTCCTGTTTAGCTTAGCCCTTGGTCAAACTGACCAGTCCTGGGTTCTTTGCTAATCACTCTGCCAATCATCAAGTCTTGTTTGACTAACTCTTTAGTGAAACTAATTAGACATGGGTTTACCCTGCCAAATATCAATTCTTGTTTGACTTAACCCTTGGTCAGAGTAACAAGACCTTGGTATATTGTCAAACATCAATACCCTAGAGGTTGACTATTCTTGTTTGATGCTTTCGGCACCAACAATCTCCCTCTTTTTGATGTTTGACAATAATCTTAAGTTAGGTTTGGGTCTAAGAATTTTAGGTCAAAATTTGGGAGACTCATAAGATATTTACTTAAGATACTTTCTTTCCCTTTGATACACATCAAAAAAAAATAGGCCAAAAAGAACACTAAGTATAAAATTTACACCAAAATGTGACTTTTAAAAATACTTAAAATTTTTAATAAAAAATGTTATTTTCAAAAATCATTTTATGTGCTTGAAAGAAAAAAAACTGAGTACTTTCTTGTTTTAAAAATATTTATGGAAAGCTAAGTACTGGAAAAAAATATTCCAAAAAAAGATAAGTGATTCGTTGATTTGGACTTCCCTAAATCTGATACAATCTTAGGAATCTTGTTGATCATAAGAAAATTTCTTATGTATCTTAGAGATTTTCTAATCAAAATAAAATATTTTTAATATGTATTTAATTTTTGAAAAATAATAAATTTCTTAGTTTGGATTCCTCCCCAGTCTAACACAATCTTAGGAAATCTTGTCAAATATAAGGAATTTTTTTATGTATCTTAGAGATTTTCCAAACAAAAGAATAAAGTAATATTCAACAATATTTAAAAGAATTATCAAAAATATTTAAAAGACTAAGAGATTTTCAAAATATTTTGGAAAACGAAACTATAGGATTTTGTAAAAAATATAATATTTTTGAAAATATAATATTTTTAAAAACATAGTAGTTTTGAAAATTATAATAGTTCTTTTAATTTGAACTTTCCCTAGGCTTGATAAAGTCTTAAGAAGTTTGTTGACCACAAGATGATCTTCCTGTTGGATCGGGTTGGTCCGGCTAGAGGGGGGTGAATAGACGGAAAAAAAAATGAAAGTGGAGGCACTCGTCTTAAAAAAGAAACTTGGTCGCAACTGAGAACGTTGCTTCCAAGGCAGTGGACGCTCAATAAAAATCTCCTTGTAGTGGAGAAGCCTTACAAAAATAGCACGCTAGACTTTTAGAGAGTTTACAAGAAATGAATTAATTGAATGAACAAAAGGTTGAAACTCTAAGCCTATTTATATCCTAAGAGAATAAATCTGAATTGTTGATTGTTGAGGAATTTTCTCTTGACCGTTGATACATGGATGCAATCTGGATGGTTGATCTTGGATGGGATTAAACTGCATCCATTGGATCTGATTAAAGGATAAAGTTATCCTTTAAGAGATAACTTTGTCTTCTGCTCGCAACAGATAAATAACTTTATCATCTGCTCGCAACAACTTCAATCACATCTATTCCTTATCCCAGTCGATAAGGTTAGTGATATATGTAGGCGAAGTTGCTAGTTCGAATCTTCACAGTAACAAATAAAATTCTTTTTGTTTCAGGTGCCTGATTTGACTTGGTCAAACTGACTAGTCTTTTGGTTCATCTTCTGGATGATTTTCGGCCAATCGGAGTTAGGCTCACCCGAACCCGACTTCGATCTTTCGCCCCTCGAGCGTCCTTCCTCCCGGCTTCTCGTCCCTCGGACACCGCGCATGTCCTTCTCGCTCCACCGGTGTACTCTTCTGCAGCTTCCGCGTCCCTCGGATTGTACCAAGCCCATCGGCTCACTTCCCCACACAATCCTTCTCGTCCACTACGTCTTACACTCGACTTCCTCCGTACCTAAGCTCTTGCACACTGAGCAGAGGGATTAAACATATCAGGACCTAACTTAAATCGGTTGATCACATCAAAACCAACCAGGGGTACTTACAATCTCCCCCTTTTTGATGTGTATCAATTCGAGTTAAGTTAGGATAAACAAAATAAAAACATGCATAATAGTGTAAATAGTTTAAGCTCAAAAAAAAATAAATTTAGAATAAATTAAAATTCTACCCCTTAACTTAATACTATTCCTCCCCCCTTTGATCACATCAAAAAATGGAGAAATATAATTAGGGAAGAAGAAAATATTTGAGTGCGATAAAAAATATTCTAAGTGAAAAAAAATCGCGTTATCATATATTTTTCAAATTTTTAAATGACATATTTTTTTCAAAGTTAATTCCATTTTTTTTGTAAAAAAAATGACTTAAATAAAATCTAAAATCTAATTTTTTTTTTGATAAAATCCACAGCTGATGAGGAGTTCCAAAAAAATATGATCTGGATATTCGATAAAATCAAAATATTTTTCTATCGAATTTTTAAAAAAATATATTTCAATAAGTAATTCATAAAAAATCAAAAAAAATCTGAATATTTTTGAAGTCGAAGATGAAGATATGAGTTTGGACAAAAATTTTGAGTTTTAAATTCGTTCATCAAGTCCAAAAATGACAAACCAACACATAAGAGTTCTTTCCATTATATCTGAATCATGAAAAATTAGATATATGAAAGTAAATTATTTATCTATTTTTAAAATTTTAATTTCAAATTTTGAGCGGAAAATCAAAAAATATTCGATAAATTTTGAAAAATTCTCAGTAGATGGACAACATAATTGTGCATAAAAAAAGCATAATTTTTGTAAAAAAAATCCTACACATAAATAATAAAAAACTTATTAGTTTAAAATAAATTTTGGAACCCAAAATAAATTCCTGTCTATAGGATTAATTAAAAACTTAGACGGAATATAGCTTTTGGGTACTTTTTTAAATTAACCCTTGTGGTTTTTAAAATACCAATTTAAATTATCAGGAAAGCTATTTTTCTTTTGTCGTAAATATGAAATATCAAATTCTAATTTTTGCGCTAAATTTTTCAAATTTTCATTTTCATTTTTCAAAATTTCAGAAGAGGAATTAAGTGTCAATTCATTTTTTAATTTCAAATTTTCTTTTTCTAATCTACAATTAGATTTGAGCAAGGCTTTAACTCCTGCATATAATTGATCATGAGGAAGAAAACAAGCCTCACTTACTGGTCGCTTTCGAAAAGTGAGGTTCCTCTTTCGTCGTCGCTTTCTTCTGACGTCTCTCCCCCTTTATCAGTGCTCGCTTCTTGATGATTTGCCATCAGCACAAGTCCCGCGTATTCTTGACCTTCTGACTCTTCTGACGAGGACTTGTCGTCGAGTTGGATCTTCTTTGTGTTCGGTGTGACAATGTCTGATTTCTTATTCTTTTCTTCATGCAATTCTAGGAATTTCTCCTAGAGCTCTTTTGCCGAGTTGTAATTCTCGATGCGGTTAACTTCTTGCGTGGGAAGAACGGCTAGTAGATGAAATTCAGCTTTGTCGTTTACTTCAAAGTCTGATTTCTCCTTCTTGGTCCACGACTCTATTTCTTTATCCTTGCCGTTGTTTTCTTTAGGAACTGAAAAATCATTTTTCATAATTAGTAGCAGTTTAATATCAGTTTTAAAAAATACCTGCATTCGACGCTTCCACATTGCGAACTCCCCCTCAAATTTTGGCGGGTAGATTATGGCTCCAACCATTTTCTTGAAATTGCTACAGTCGGCGGTTATTCCTTCTGCGGCGACCTTGGCTCTGATACCACTTGTTGGATCGGGTTGGACCGGCTAGAGGGCGTGAATAGACGGAAAAAAAATGAAAGTGGAGGCACTCGTCTTAAAAAAGAAACTTGGTCGCAACTGAAAAAGTTGCTTCCAAGGCAGTGAACGCTCAATAAAAATCTCCTTGTGGCGGAGAAGCCATACAAAAATAGCACGCTAGACTTTTAGAAAGTTTACAAGAAATGAATTAATTGAATGAATAAAAAGGTTGAAATTCTAAGCCTATTTATAGCCTAAGAGAATAAATCTGGATTGTTGATTGTTGAGAAATTTTCTCTTGACCGTTGATCCATGGATGCAATCTGGATGGTTGATCTTGGATGGGATTAAACTGCATCCATTGGATCTGATTAAAGGATAAAGTTATCCTTTAAAAGATAACTTTGTCTTCTGCTCGCAATAGATAAATAACTTTATCATCTGCTCGCAACAATTTTAATCACATCTCTTTCTTATCCCAGTCGATAAGGTTGGTGATATACGTAGGCGAGGTTGTTGGTTCGAATCTTCATAGTAAGAAATAAAATTCTTTTTGTTTCAGGTGTCTGATTTGACTTGGTCAAACTGACCAGTCTTTTGGTTCATCTTCTGGGTGATTTTCGGCCAACCAGAGTTAGACTCACTTGAACCCGACTCCGGTCTTTCGCCCCTCGAGCGTCCTTCCTCCCGGCTTCTCGTCCCTCGGACACCGCGCATGTCCTTCTCGCTCCACTGATGTACTCTTCCGCAGCTTCCGCGTCCCTCGGATTGTACCGAACCCATCGGCTCACTTCCCCGCACAATCCTTCTCGTCCGCTACGTCTTACACTCGACTTCCTCCGTACCTAAGCTCCTGCACACTTAGCAGAGGATTAAACATACCAAGACCTAACTTAAATCGGTTGATCACATCAAAACTAACCAGGGGTACTTACACTTCCTATATGTCTTGGGGTTTGACTCAAATGAAAAGGATAAAATATAAAGTTTTCAAAATAATCTAGAGTCAATTTACAAAGATGCACTATTCTTTTAATCAAAACTCTCCCTAAGCTTGACACAATCTTAGGATTTCTTGCAGATTATAAAGAAAACTTCCTATATATCTTTAGAATTTATTCAAATCATAAGAGCAATTAAAGTATATTTTGCAAAAATAAGTTTTCAAAATAATTTTTGAAAGCACATTTTCCCAAAAATAATTTTTCAAAAAAAATATTTTTGAAAGACATAATAATTTTTTGAAAGAATATTTTTCCAAGAATAGTTTTTCAAAAAAATATTTTTGAAAGATATAATAAATTGTTGAAAACAGAAAAAACATATAATTTTCATAAAAAAATAACTCCCCCTGAACCTGACACCTTTTGGTTATCATTGTTAACTATAAGGAACTCTACCTAAGTGTCTTAAAGGACTTTAGTATTGACCTAGAGAGTTTGTGTCTAAATACAAGTCAAATAATTTTCAAAAAGATATATACGTTTTTGAAAACTATTTATAAATTCACACAAGGAGTGTTTTGGATATATGAAAATGAAGGAATGATTGAGGAGTTTGATTGATGAGGGTGGAGTAAGGAATGAAAATGAGGGAATGATTCCCTTATTTTCATTCCCATTGACACTTACCAAACAGTGTCAATGACACTTACCAAACAGTGTCAATGAGACTGATTACCATTGATTCCCATTCCCTATTCTCTATTACCCTAAACCAAACGCCTCCTAAGTAAAAATTTCTAAGCCTAGGCTAAGTCTAAGTCAAGTTTAGGCACCTTCATTTTAAGTCCAAGCTTGAATAAGAAAAAAAATTTGAATTTTTTTTTAAATATTCAAAAAATAAGGCTGATTCCTTTTAGGCACCTGTCTAACCTTTTAGCTACTTGCTAACTATAATAAATAATAGTTTTCACTTGAGTTAGTCAAGTCAAGTGTATTTTATAAATCAGTTAAATTAGCCAGAATACCTAACTTGATTAATTTGAATTGCATTTATAATGCCCCTAACTTGTGTCAATGCACTGATTTTGAAGCATCCAAGTTCAGGGTGATAGTCCTAAGCATCTCAACCCAGTCTAGGTTGTCAATCAAGTTAGTCCTAATGTGCTTGTAAGATGTTGGCTTCTAAATCTATAGGAACATGCATACTAGGGTTAAGCCTAAGCTAAGTCCATATCGAAGAAAAACCCTAGTTTTGAAGGGGGTAGTTTTAAAATCAAAGTAAAACTATGTATCGAAAAAATATATTTTGAAAACAAAGTTTTGAAACTTAAAATAAAGTTTTTGAACACATTTTAAAAATCAGAATTAGACTTAGAAACAAATTTGACGTTCAGATACAAATCAAAATCAAACATTTGAAATCCTACTCTACTAAGCACATTCCAAGCTGCCTTCTTAATGAACTGAACTCAGACTCAGGTAAAGTTCTAGTAAAAATGTCTGCTAGGTTAAATTTGGACTCTATATATTGAAGGACAATTTCACCTCTAGCTACGTGGTCCCTAACAAAGTGATGTTTTACTTCTATATGTTTAGTCTTAGAATGGTGGATTGAGTTTTTTTGTAAGGTTTATAGAGCTAATATTATCAACAAACACCTTAGTTTGGGTATAGTCTAGGTTAAAATCGTTAAGGATATGCATCATCCATAAGATTTGAGCTACACACTCCTCTAAGGCAACATACTATGCTTCGGTTGTAGATAGGACAACACAATATTGCTTTCTACTGCACGAACTAACCAGACTCTGACCCAGCAACTGACAGCTCCCACTTGTGTTTTTTCTGTCTAACTTACAACCTGCATTGTCTGAGTCAAAAAATCCTGATAATTCAAAATTGGAAGTCCTAGGGTACCATATACCTACATTTAGGGTGCCCTTAATATGTCTGAGGATTCTTTTAACTGGAGTTAAGTGTGATTCCTTTACATAGGTTTGGTACCTAACACACATACCTACTGCAAAAAGGATATCAGGTCCACTAGCAGTTAGATAAAGTATGCTCCCTATAGCACTTCTATAATACTTTAAGTCAACTGACTTACCTTCAAGCATTATCTATTTTAGCATTTGTGGTCATAGGGGTACTTATGTCTTTTAAATTTTCCATTTTAAATTTCATAATTAATTCTTTTTCATATTTTGATTGGTGAACATAATTTCATCCCTAGTTTGTTTAATTTGGAGTCCTAAAAAGAATGTCAGTTCGCCTACTAAACTCATTTCAAATTCACTTTCCATAATTTTAATAAATTTTTTTTAGGAAATTAGTATTAGTTCATCCAAAGATTACATCATCTACATAAATTTGGACTATAAAGTTGACTTTTTCTAAGATCTTAACAAATAGGGTTGAGTCAATTTGGCCTTGGTTAAAACCCTTAGAAATTAGATAAGTTGATAGTTTTTCATACCTGGCCCTAGATACTTGTTTTAAACCATAAAGAGCTTTCCTAAGTTTAAACACATGGTTAGGGTGGTCTAAGTCTTCAAAACCTAGGGGTTGTCCTATATAGACTTCCTCTTTTATAAATTCATTCAGGAAGGCAGACTTAACATCCATTTGGTATAATTTGAATCCTCTATAGGTTGCAAAGGCTAGTAACATTCTAATTGACTCAAGTCTAGCTACAGGAGCATAAGTTTCATTGTAGTCTAACCCCTCAACTTGACTAAAACCTTTAGCTACTAAGCGGGCTTTATTTCTCACTATTTCACCTTGGTCATTCAACTTATTCCTAAATACCCACTTAGTGTCTATAACGGACTTACCTTCAGGTTTAGGTTCTAAGTCCCAGACTTGGTTTCTATTAAATTGGGTTAGTTCTTCCTGCATAGTAATGATTCAATCTAGGTCAGGTAAGGCCTCTTCTATAGTCTTAGGTTCAATCTTTGAGATTAGTGCAACCTGACTTAGGTTTCTATAGGAGGACCTTGTTCTGACCCCTAAGGTTGGATCACCCATAATTTGGTAAGTTGTGTGATTTAGTTTGGGTTTCTTATGTCTCCTAGAACTTGGTTCAACCTCAGGTTCGGTTGGTAGGTTTTCGATTGGTTCAGGGACTGGTTCAGTAGGTAAAATTAAATTTGGTTCAGGAATCGATTCAGTAGATAAGTCTAAAACTGGTTCAGTAGGTAAGTCTATGACTGGTTCAGAAGTTGGTTCAATTGGTAAGTTAGTAATTTGGTCTGGTCTAGACTCATCATCTTTTGGGTTAGATTGGTGATTGAGTTTTGAGTAGTTGGTTAGATTGGTTTTCTTCATCAAATATTATATTAATAGTTTCTTCAATCATAAGGGTTTGTTTGTTATAGACTCTGTAGACCCTACTTGTGGTTGAGTACCCTAAAAATATGCCAAGGGTAGACTTGGATTGAAATTTACCTAAGTAGTCTTTTGTGTTTAAGATATGGACTTTACAACCAAAGACCCTTAGATAATGTAGGTTGGGTGGTTTATAATAGTATATTTCATAGGGGGTCTTATTATGTCTTTTATTGATTAGGATCCTATTTTGAATATAGCAGGCAATGCTAACTGCTTCTGTCCAAAAATGGTTGGCTAAGTTATATTTATTAAGCATGGTCCTAGCTACTTCTTGAAGAGTTCTGTTTTGTCTTTCAACTAGGTCATTTTGTTGTGGGGTCCAAGGGCAGAAAAATTCATGAAAATATCCATTTATATTACAGAATTTAGTAAATTTTAAGTTTTCGAATTCGCCCCCGTGATCACTTCGAATTCTCTTAATTTTGGTATCCTTTTGATTTTCAAGGATTTTAGTTTTTGGTTTTAAGAAATTGGACCCAAGTGAATTTACAATAGTCATCAATTATAACTAAGCAGTACCGGTTTCTGCTGAGTGACTTGACTATGTGAGAATCAAATAGGTTCAAGTGTAGGAGCTCAAGTATAGATTGGGTCAGGTCAACTTGGGTAAGTTTGTGGGTAGACTTTGTTAGGATCGGGGCGTCTAGCTTGAAGGGGGGTGAATAGCTTTCTTTCAATTTTTCTTCCTACAATGTTAGGGTGCGCAAGCGGAAATACTAATAGCAAAATCAAACAATCGCTAACATCAAACCTTTACGTGGTTCGGAGATGAAGCTCCTACTCCACGACTGTCTGTAAGGAGGACGATCCCAATTCATCGATGGATGACTCCCCGGAAGACCTCCGGCTAGCTCGTATCGCTCCTTGTGGGTGGAGAAACCTCACTCAATGCTTGCAACAAACCCTGAGCACAAGACTATTACTTGGCCTTTAACCAAAGCCAAATTCGTCAAGCTTTGCTCAGCCAAACCGAGCTCTTTTAAATAGAGCTCAAGGCTGAAAATAGCCGTTACCAGTCGACTGGTCCAAGGTCAGTCGACTGGTCCTACTTGAATTCGACCGTTATAGCTTTAACGTTCGAATTCCAAGTGTCATCAGTCGACTAATCCCTGATCAATCGACTGATCTTTCTGTGGACTTTATCAGTCGACTGATCAGCGATCAGTCGACTGGTCCACCCCTAAACCCAAGGTTTCCCTTCCCGAGTACATTTCTCTCAGCACTCGAACCCTAGGATTTCCCGAGTACAATTCCCTTAGCACTCGACCCCACACGACTCAGCTGACTCTTCACCAGCAGCCTCGACCTGTTGCCTTCAAGCCCTCTTCGGCTTTGGCTCTCGTCCCTCGGATGAATGCAAGCCTCCAGCTTGTCTCCCATGTCATCCTTCGTGTATGCCTCGAAATCCGCTTCCCTTGGCTCATCGTCCCTGCTATACTTATGGTCCCTCGGATGCGCACACAAGCCCATGGCTTGCCTCCATGCCATCCTTCAACGTACCCGAAGCCGTCCAGCTAAGTCCATGTGTATCCTGCAAGACCTGCACACTCAAATACACATATCAAAACACAAGGGTGAACCTAACTTAAACCCTTTGCCCAAACATCAAAACACATGGTCGCTCCGAACCCTACTTGGGTCGATTGTCCCAACAATCTCCCCCTTTTTGATGTTTGACAATACGTTTAAGTTAGGGAAAACAACTAGCAAATACAATACTAATAACCATTTGGACTTACGTTGCCAAGGCTTCACCTTGGACTTACACCGCCAACGCATATGCAATGCAGACATGCATGAATCCTATCCCAAGGCATCCCCACACCTAAACTTCTCCAATGAGTTTAGGACTTTTACCAAAACGGGGTTTTTAAGAACCTTTCCAAGGCTCTCTCTACATTGGACTTACAAAGGCTTTTTAAGAACCTTTCCAAGGTTCCTTTTACATTGGACTTACAAAGGCTTTTTAAGAACCTTTCCAAGGCTCCCCTTACGTCACCAAATGAGCAACAATACTCCCCTTGTACCTAAGCTCCCCCTAGACCTAGGTGTAGGACCGGTGCCGTCGATAGAGGGGGGGTGAATATCGACCGTAAAAATCTTTGGAAACTTCATAAAACTTTTCGGTTCGTTCTGGACATAACGTTAGTAGCACAGCGGAAAACAGAAGGAAAGAACGAACGAACACAGTGCACACAGGATTTTTTATTTGGTTCCCAACCCCCCAGGGTCAGTACATTCAAGGCCTAAGCACGGGAACGCCCGTCCACTAATGGTCTCCTTTCCGAACTTTTCGGAGGCGGAGAAACCTGTCTTACAGTGCACAAATTACAACAAAAAGAATAAATAAAATACGTGCAGAATGTAAATTCAAACCGAACAAACAAGATTTGAAACTCGACCGATCTGGACCTCCGAAGTGCCGCGCACTTCCTCCTGGAGCCTCCTGGTCGCAGAGCTTCGTTGTTAGTGCTTTGTTGTCACTTGGACAGCTTAGAATGGTTGTGGAAGTTCTGTCTTGAGCCTTAAGGTCGAAGCCCCTTTTATAGGCTTCATTAGGGCGCCTGTGATCACTGGGGCGCCTCAAAGGGCTTGGTCAAAGTTTATCTCCGCGCCGAACTCGCCGCAGCAAATAACACTCTTGACCAGGGCGCCCTAGACCTCCCAGGCGCCTTAATGGACCCAGTCAAAGCTTATCTCTGCTTCAAACTTGCAACAGCAGATACAGCTTTCAACCAGGGCGCCTGTATCATATGGGGCGCCTGAATGAAGACCTGTTTTGCCTCCTTTCATGGAGGCGCCCTGGATGATGGGGGTGCCTAGCTCCATCTAGGTGCCTCCTTCAATGGGGGTGCCTAGCAGCCAGCCTTCCAGCCACTTTGTGCGTTGTTTGCCTGCTTTATCTTCCATTCTAGGTACCTGTAAGATACACAAATACAAAGCAAATACACACACACTTTTAGCCTTAACGAGATGGTCCTGACTTCGGATTTTCCGCTAAACCCTAGGTCGAACTGACGCAAGTTCCCACCCCCGGGAACACGCCTTTCCACCTACTCCTTTCAGGAGACGGTTGCTACCCAGTCCATTCGGGTGGACTTTTACTTAGCCTTCGATACTCTTGGATCTCGAGACGTCCGAACCTCGACCCGTCTCTACTTATGTCCTTAGTCATCGCTCAGCTAAGTTGCTCAATCCCTTAGACCAAGACTTCGTGCCCAAACCCTAGGTCCAGGACTTCGGTGCCCAACCCTTGGCCAGGACTTCGTGCCCAATTCCTTAAACCAGGTCTTCGGTGCCCAACCCTCGGCCAGGACTTAGTGCCCAATTCCTCGAACCAGGTCTTCGTGCCCAACCCTTGGTCAGGTCTTAGGTGCCCAGCCCTCGGCCAGGACTTAGTGCCCAATTCCTCGAACCAGGACTTTGTGCCTAGGATGACTAGGACTTTGGTTCACTTTGGTCCAGTTTTCTTGACTACCCTTCCCTTGTTCAATGTATCACTGACTTAAGTATATTGTCAAACATTGAAACACTTAGAGGAGGACATCACTGATGCAACTTGCACCAACACTAGGATTTCTTGCAAAGGCGTGTTTGGTTTCCCACTTAAACTCAACACTTCTCTCCCTTTGCCACACATCAAAAAGAACTCCAATAATATCCCAATTATTGAATTCTTTAATCTCTAATGATCATAAACAAAGTGTATTAACCCTCATAAGATTATACATTTGTTTTATATCATTTGAACACTTTTCGATTACTGGAAAACAGTTTTAGCATTTATCAGTCGACTGAGATAGTTACCAGTCGACTGATCCCCATCGAAAAATCATACAGAAACTAGTCTCTCTCCAAAACCACTGTTACCAGTCAACTGCCCCTATACCAGTCGACTAGCACCCTGAAAATTAAAATTTCAACATTTCTGACTCAATTTCAGAAATACACCAAAAATTTCATAAATCTCCAAAAATTCCCAAATTTTGTGGAGAGGTTTGTGGTACCCGTGTCTACTTGCGAAAAATACATTTACACATGTATCTATCACCAATTCCAAGATTGACACAAAATCCAAAACTAGCTAAATGGTTCAATTGAACAATGACCTAAAGTCCTAGTTTTGACCTTCTCTTGATGTCTCTTTCCATACCAACCCACAATGCATCCCTAGCATTGATTTATATGTCATTTATACATCAAAAATTAATTTTCATGCAATATGACCCTAATGTCATATTTTCATGCATGATACACCACTCCAATGTGCCAAAACTCAAGAATTGAGACTCAAGTTCGTCTCCAACTCCTTTGGCACACTTCATGACTCATCTAGACTTCCGAGAGAAAACCTCCAGGGGTCCATAGACCATGGGTCCCACATTGACTCCTAGAGCTCCCCTTTGAGCTCTTAGCCTTAGCCACCTCCCTAGGTGACTCTTTTACAAACACTAGGCCACACCTATATGCCTACGGTGATCATGGGCCTACAACCTTAATCTTCTTAACCTTAGATACCTTGTCCTTGGTTTAGTTCTTCTTTTTCCCTTTAAATGACATTCTCTTGCCATTTTTGGACTTCCCCTCCTTGCTATAGTTATATGCTACCCTAGCATATTTCTTTTTATTGGCATTGGAGAACTTAGACCGGTATCCTAAACACGATCTATCATTGTTGGGTTCACCCAACCCCATACCTAAACCCTTAGATCTCATAGTGAATCTATCTAGGGTTCTTTCCATTTCTTCAAGTCTTGCCCTCAAGACTTGATTTTTCCTCTCTAGGCTTCTAAACATAGAATCAACATGTCCACCTTGGACATTCCTTGACCTACCCATCTTCCTAGGCATATGTCTCTCCTTCTTGGGATTAATGCCTTAATCCTTAGGTCTATGGGTCTTGGATTTTTCATAATGCATGATTTTCCTAGGATTTTGATCTACAATATTAACCCTACTTCTATCATGATATTTAAATCCATAATTATGCATGGGTGAATAATTGACATTATTTCTAACATGCATGGAGGAATCTGAATTACATCTAAAGTTAGGGATTACCTCCCTTACCCTTGTTGCTTCCCCTTGATGTGAGTTCTTCTTCTTCTCCTTCCTCTCCCATTTTCTCAAATGCTCCAATTTTTTGAATTCTTTCTTTCTTGAGCATTTGGTATGATAATATCCTAGCTCACCACATGTGAAGCACCTTATATGCTTCTTATCTTTCTTTGCTTCATCCCTACAACTCTTGTTAGTTTTTAAATTATTTGAATTGAGTTTAGGATTTACCTCCTTTTTATTACCCAATGGACACGTGTCCTTGTAGTGTCCCTTTTTGCTGCACCCAAAGCAAATAATATGATCCTTTGACCTTGCTTTGGTGGAAGCGGAGACTTCTTGATCCGGTATTGAGGATGGCCTTTCCTCCCCCTCAATCCTTGAAGTGGAGACCTCTTCTTCACCCTTTGATGAAGTGGATTGTTCTTCTTCATCTTGTGCCACTTCACTTAAGGAGATGGATTGTTCTTCATCTTCTTTTTCTTCCTCGGACGTTGAGCTTCTCTCTTCATCCGATTGGTCTATCTCTTCTTCTTGAGTCATTAAGCACATTTCTTTGGGCTCCTCCACTAATTGAGCTTGTGTACGGTTTTCATGTAGAGCAATCACCTTGCTCCATAGCTCATAAGCACACTTGTACTCACCTACACTATTAATCACATCATTAGGCAAAACACTAAGTAAAATTGATATTACCCTATCATTTTCCTTCGATTGTGATTGTTGGTCCTTGGTCCAATAACGTGGTCGAAGCTTCTTCCCATACTTATCTTTCGGGACTTCAAATAGTTCTTCAATGGCGATCATTTGATCCATATCCATGTTGAACCATGTCTTTATTCGCAACCTCTAATAATCGAAACTCTCTCGGTCATAGGGAGGTGGAACATTGATGTCGTCCCCTAAGCGTTCTTCGCGCGCCATTTCCTCTAGCCTTTTGCTCTCTCGGCGATTAGTCCGTAAACGAGCGAACCTCGGCTCTGATATCACTTGTTAGGATCGGGGTGTCAAGCTAGAGGGGCGGTGAATAGCTTTCTTTCGATTTTTTTTTTCTATAATGTTAGCGTGCGCAAGCGGAAATACTAATAGCAAAATCAAACAATTGCTAACATCAAACCTTTACGTGGTTCAGAGATGAAACTCGTACTCCACGGCTGTCCATAAGGTGGGCGATCCCGATCCGTCAGTGGATAACTCCCCGGAAGACCTCCAGCTAGCTCCTGTCGCTCCTTGTGGGTGGAGAAACCTCACCACAATGTTTGCAACAAACCCTGAGCACAAGACTACTACTTGACCTTTAACCAAAGCCAAATTCGTTAAGCTTTGCTCAGCCAAACCGAACTCTTTTAAATAGAGCTCAAGGCTGAAAATAATCGTTACTAGTCGACTGGTCTAAGGTCAGTCGACTGGTCCTACTTGAATTCGACCTTACAGCCTTAACGTTCGAATTCCAAGTGCCATCTTTCTGTCGACTTTATCAGTCGACTGATCAGGGATCAGTCGATTGGTCCACCCGTAAACCCAAGGTTTCCCTTCCCGAGTACATTTCTCTCAGCACTCGAACCCTAGGATTTTCCGAGTACAATTCTCTCAGCACTCGACCCCTCACGACTCAGCTGACTCTTCACCAGCAGTCTCGACCTGTTGCCTTCAAGCCCTCTTCGATTTTGGCTCTCATCCCTCGGATGAATGCAAGCCTCCAGCTTGTCTCCCATGTCATCCTTCGCGTATGCCTCGAAGTCCGCTTCCCTTGGCTCATCGTCCCTGCTATACCCATGGTCCCTCGGATGTGCACACAAGCCCACGGCTTACCTCCATACCATCCTTCACCATACTCGAAGTCGTCCAGCTAAGTCCATGTGTATCCTGCAAGACCTGCATACTTAAATACACATATCAAAACACAAGGGTGAATCTAACTTAAACCCTTTATCCAAACATCAAAACATATGGTCACTCCAGACCATACTTGGGTCGATTGTCCTAACAGAATTGGTTTGTTTATCCTGTTGACATGGGCCACAGACTGAATTTTCATGATTCCTACGTTTGGGTATACCCTTAACTAGTCCTTTTTGGCTGAGTTTGGAGATTAGGTTTAGGTTGGCATGTCCTAATCTCCTATGCCAGAGTTTAGTTTCTTCTACTTGAGTTAGATAACACTTAAGTGAGGTAGGTAGGTTTATAACATAGATGTTATTTTTCCTAAGTCCTTTTAGAGTAACCTCTGAGTCTTGTAAGTTCCTAATTAGGCAGTCTTGGTTCGTAAAAGTAACTGAGTATCCAGTATCACAGAGCTGGCTAATACTAAGTAAATTAAATTAAAAGCTGTCAACCAAAAGGACCTTTTTTATAGTAAAGTCGGAGCTCAGTTTAATGTTACCTGAATTGATTACCTTAAGTGTAGCGTTGTTGCCAAACGCCGCTGTTCCTAGGTCGTTGTATTTTATTTTGGTGAACTTTGACTTATCTCCAGTCATATGTCTAGAGCACCCACTATCCAACATTTACTAGTCCAATTCTTTATGTTCTTACACAAAGTGGCTTAGTTTGGATCGAATATAGTAGAAGTACAGGATAGGTTGTTCAAGTTCACTTGCTTAGTTTGTCTCACCCAATTTAAGTGATCAAGTATATTAAGCCTATGTTGATTTTGTGAGACAGAGTTTAGTTTAACCAGTTTAATCTGATTAATCGGATTGAACAAGAGGATGACATTTGAGAACGAGTTATTGAGAAAAGATTATGTAAATTTTGAAAAAGAGTTTTTGAAAAAGATTAAGAAAATTTTGAAAATGAATTTTTAAGTAAGATTTGAAAAAGAATTTTTAAAAAAGATTAAGAAAAATTTGAAAAAGAATTTTTGAGCAAGAAATTTTTAAAAGAATAATAATAATAATAACTAAGGAAAAGAGCAATTTTAGGAGGAAAATTAATAGTATTTGGGTTGGTCTAACTTCATTTATCCTAACCATCTCACCCATTTCTAAGTGACAAAACAGAGATTCTTATTTGTTTTATAAAATGCTTTCAATTTTATCTTGAAATTAGGTTAAGTTTAAGATATAATAGAACCTTGAGTTAGATTTAGATTTAAGAATTAGTAATTTAAAAATAAATTTTAATATTTGGCTTCCAAGTTTTGGCGGGGCACAAAAGCCTTCTTTGGCCTTACCCTTATTGGATCAACAATCTATTCTTAGCCAAAACCGCACAAAGAAATAGTATTTTTAAATTCCTCATTCAAAAACCTTGGTCTAACTAGTCGAGGATGTGACGAGGTAGCTTCGGCTAGTTCCACCAAACTAAGAAGACCAAATAGGAGGCGTCTTCCCCTACTTGACTCCCTAGACGGCTTCTCTAACGTACTATCAGCTCGTCCCACCCTAATACTAGGTTGTGTAAGTTTCAATTAAATCTGGTCCTTAACTAACCATTTCTAATCCTAAGCATGATTATTTGCAAAAAAAATAAAATAAAATAAACAAGCATCAGACAAGGTATTCAATCAAAACTATCTAACCACATAAATAGTCTTTTTATTTGCTCCCCCTGGATCATATCCTCGATATGGTCTATCTAAGTAATGGATATGATCCCTGGGGATCCAATATTATTTTGGTCCGACTTGATTAGTCAAGCTTAGTTTGGAGACCCATGTTTAGACTATGGTGCTAGGGCGGTTAATTACTGAATAGTAAGACCTAAATCGCGAATTGGTTTTAAACCCAATTCCTGATCGATTCAGAGCAGATTTTTATTTTCAGAATCATATCAAGATTCTTGGAATCCAGGGTAAATTGTTCCATATTTGCTCTGAGTTCTTTGACTTGAGCTTTCAGGGAGGAATTCTCTTCCTCAAGTCTTTGGACTTGAGTTGAGGTTTCTTTCTGAAGTTGCTCTGTCAAAGGACTTGAGCTGGTCTCTTAAGGAGTTTTACCTCCTCTCAGAGAGACTTGACCCGGTCGTTGGACTTAGCCAGTTTGTGAGATAAGTAGGAAATCAATTCGTAAAGATCGGATTCACAGTAACCCGTTACCTTAAGTCAACCTATTTCCGACAGTATGATTGTTTTGTGCTCCATTTCTTCTTCCGATTTGGAGTTGATGTCAACCTCGTCTTTAGCCGTTAAGGCGAGGAGGTTTGAGTGCGTTGGTTCATCCTCGTCTGATTCCAAAGACGACTCGTCACAGGTTGCTTGCAAGGCCTTCTTCCTCCGTTCCTTATTTGTCTCTTGGGAGGTTGAATCCGGTTTGGAGTATTATCCATAAGTTCACCTGAGTTTTCAGGTGAAATTCCATCCGGCTCTTCCAATACCCGAAATTTTTCCCAGAGAAGAGAGGGGGGCGAGCAGTATTGTAGCGCTCTTGCAAGGCCATGAAGGTAGAAGAGAGAAATATGGCTTGCAAAAATAGAAACAAAAGAATGTACCAAGACTTTTGTCTTGGATTAACAGTATGGGATAAAACAAAAATGTGCTTAAGTGGTGAGTGCACCGTTCTCGAGTCCAAACAAAAATATGATCGAAGAGAACTCCAGAAAAGTGGAAAAAATTACGAAAAATTTGAAAAGTACTCAAGTGGTGGTTTCACCAAAATTGTGCAGCCTTTGCTCTGATACCAATTATAAGATCGAGACAGAGCGATAGAGGGGGGTGAATATCACTTTATAAAATTTTGAATTTAAAAACGATAGAATATACAGCGAAAAGTTTAACTAAAGAGTAAGCATAGGAGTTAGAGAGATAGAAGAGGCAACGGAAAACAAAACAAGGCATGATAACACAAGTTGGTCTTACTTGCTTCGGAGTCTTGACCGGCTCCTACTGTAAGGCCCACGATCCTTGATCGTTTACTTTGTACAATACTAATAAGTGCAAGAATGTTACAGATTACAGAAAAGTGTGCAATAAAAGAAGTACAATTATACCGACTCTTTGAATGAAATGAAGATCTTCGCTCGGAGAGTTGGATGGTGTTTTGGCATTTCGACGTTATCGGAACTTCGGTCGCGCATCACACAAGAGAAGAAAGTGATCGCAGTATGTAAATTGATATTTTGGACTACTGCACTCGACCCCTTTTTATAGTACTCACTCAGGCGCCTGAATGGCCATTCAGGCGCCCCCATTGCAGCGTATTAGACGGAAACTCTATCCGTTGCATGGTCAAACTTATCCTGGCTAAGCGCCTGAGTCCCTTTCAGGCACCTGAGTGCCGACGTGGATCCTCCACTCAGTACTCGCCACGTCATCCTGATCGTTGCGCCAGCTCAGCCACCCGCTGCCAACTCTCAGGCGCCTGAGTCCCATTTAGGTGCCCGAATCAAGCTGCTTTCTCTTTTCAGTTGCAACAAGGGTTAGTTCCATACAATAATATAAATAGAATTAAGGCATATATGAATTACAACCAATGCTGTATTGGTCCTGCCTTTCACGTTTCAACTAAAATTCTAGGTCGGACCGACGCCAACTGTTCCCTCTCTGGGGAACACGTCCTCGCCTACTCCTTTCAGGAAAGTTTACCTGCTGTCACCCAGAACCTCCGGTTGGACTTTTACTCGGCCTCCGAGAACCCGGAACTCGACGACGTTCGACCTCGACCCGTTTCGACTCCTGTCTGCGATCCCCGCTCGGCAAAGTCTTCTGCTCGGTCCCCTGGACCAAGTCTTCATACTCGACTTCACTCACCAAGACTTCATTGCCCGATCCCCGACCAGGACTTCGTGCTCAACCCTGCAGATCAATACTTTTTGCCTAGTTTACCTAGGACTTTCCTACAATCTCCACAAATCCATCAGTACAAGCATACCAGCTTAACTTGAACCCTTTACCACTTATCAAAATAAGATTCGATTTGGTACTTCCGACACCAACAGTTTCCACTATCTTTTTGTTGATTCCAACCGTGTAGGCTGGATAAACTACGTGGTTGTTAATTCTAACCGTGTGGGTTGATGTATTAAACTGTGTAGTTATTATTTTCTTTATTTCCAATAATGTGGGTTGTTATCATGTATTGTATAACCGTGTGGCGACTGTATCCAGGATCCATATGTTGTCCGTACAAGGAGATGCTACCCATTTTTCAAACCAGCATTGCCCCTGGGGAGTGACATAAGTACTCTCAGGGGTTTGCTCTGTTACATCATCCACAGACATGATAACCCCGATCAGATATTTCAGGGGCCGATCTCCCCTATCGAGTAATCTTAGGTTTGTGCTCCCTTTAGACCGTCTCGATCGGATCTTCCCAATTCTCGGGGCTCAACACCCTCACCGCCCCTAGGGATATAACCACGCCTACGATCAGACCCATTCGTCCAAGATCCAGGAGTGGGCCTCCTTTTGCTTAACCCACTATCTTGTTGTTTAGGCCAGGTTTAGAAAGTCCGGGGACCTTCAAGCTCAAAGGTTGGGTTCATAATTAATGTTGCATGTGAATTTGTCAGAGACATGCGACACAATATCTTTGTGCAGATACTGAATACGAGTGGTATATAGATGATGGGATTGCCAAATATAACAAAAATACAATGATTAGACACGTCTTTCAGCTTGATATGATACCTCATTAATGCAGAGCTTACAAAGATATTATAAAAGGAATCTCGCCCCTGGATGCAAGGATGTTTTCTTGGAGTTCACATTCCTTTTTCTCTATGTACTATTCATTTTCTATATTTTTCTCTATTTCACTGACTTGAACGTTGGAATGGTTGCGCCTAGAATCCCAGGCCTACTCACTTGTGTTCCATTTCCTCTTCCTCCTTATGATCTTGTAGATTTTTCTTGATTTGAAGTCTTTTTTCGATCAACGCCAGAGTTATATGACTACCAACATAGAAAAGTCCAACGATAGACATTCATTATCTATCTATATCCAAAAGGGATCATGAGGAACAATAAAATCCTAATCCATTTAAAATATTTATTTTTATATATTATTTAGTTCCTATCCACCCCTACTCTCATTCACGATCCCTCCTTTATCATTCATTCTCATCTATATACCCCCCAATGTAATTTTCTTTTCATTTAATAAAAATATATACTTTAAAGAAATAAAAACTACCACTACAACAAATATTATTTTCTCTCATCTATATACCCCCAATATATTTTTTTCATTTAATAAAAATGTATACTTTAAAGAAATAAAAACTACCACTACCATAAATATTATTTTCTACAGCGTATCATCAATCGTGTATATTTATAGCACGTTGTTAATAATAATTTTCGTAATGCACCAAATAAAACGTGTTACATATACTATAATATATTTATAAATAATAGCATGCTAAAGAATATATTGTCAAATATAATTTTAACGGCTAAAAATATGTGCTGTTAATATTAATTAATAATAAAATATCTGCAGCGTATAGAATACACTATTAAAATTATTTTTAACAGTATATTTGCAGCATTAAAAATCTATTTCATATATAAAAAAAAACCTTTTCTAAACCCAACAATTGATGCAGCTAGGTAACCCATGGCGCAAGGAAACCCGCCGCACCTTCTCCACAGGCTCATCTTCTTCGCAAGCTGCGTTCGAGGATTATGTACCTTCTTTGAACCAACCACTTAAATACCTGCTTCCTCGTTGCAGTGCCCTAGCTAGCACACGAAGCCCCTTCCTCTTATGCTTTCTTTTGCTGCTCTAGTCTGGATCTTTAGGGTTTCATTCACGGCGAGAGGCGAAAAGAAACGATGAGGGAGATCATAAGCATCCACATAGGCCAGGCCGAGATCCAGGTCGGGAATGCTTGCTGGGAACTTTACTGCCTCGAGCATGGCATTCAGCTGGAAGGCATCATGCCTAGGTGATCTCTGTGATTGCAGCGCATTTTGTTGTTAGATCTTGCGTTTTTTTGAGTCGATCTTTCAGTTCGAATGGAAAATATCTGGATGTGTTTTTGCCTCTTGCACAACCAGATCTAGGGGTTTTCTTTCAAATTTGGGTTGGCATTTTTATGTGGGAAAAGCTTTATATTCTCCTTGGTCTCTGGGACAACGAGATCTATGGTGCAATCTGTTTTGGATTTCGTTCGTGTAGTATTCTGCTGATATTGGAAGCACGATTTTCTGTGATAGTTTTAGTTAAGAAGATATTTTGTCTTCTTTGTCTAACGTGTTGATCGTCTTTTTCTGTGTCTTATTCTTCGTGGCGTGCGACGCCTTCAATACATTCTTCAGTGAAACTAGTGCTGGGAAACATTTGCCAAGGGCCATCTTCGTGGATCTGGAGTTGACTGTCATCGATGAAGTTAGAACCGGATCTAATATATTGTCAACTCTTCCATCCAGAGCAACTAATATCTGGGAAGGAGGATCCCGCAAATAACTTTGCCAGGGGTCACTACACAAGTAGCTATTATTCTTGGAGCCTTCCTTTTGACCATTAGAATCTTTTGTAACTTTTCGATTGTTCTTATAACATGCAGTTGGAAAGGAAATTGTTGTTCTGTGCCTTGATCGTGTCCGAAAACTAGCTAGCAACTGCACTGGTTTAATGTTGTTGGAGGTGGTACTGGATCTAGTTTGGGATCCCTACTTTTGGAATGACTTTCTGTGGATTATAGCAAAAAATCAAAGCTTGGTTTCACTATCTATCCTTCTCCTTAGGTATTATAGAAGTTGTGCAAGCTTACTTAGTTTAAGGTCAAATATCTATCTTGATGGTTACTATCTAGCAGGTTTGTCCTTGTTATTCTCCAATGCATGTTAGTAGCCTTAAGATATTGTTAGTGCCTACAAATATTTTCATCTTTCAAATTGTGTCTATATTTTAATTTCTTATGGCCTTTGCATTATATCATCTATTAGCTGACAAAGTTTAGTACAGAAATTGGGATGCTAAAGATATAGCACCTTCTTCGCAAGTCAAAAACTAGTTGATGCTAATGAGGATTATGTTAATGCAAATGATATTAAGAAAAGATAAAAAAATAATTTTTATATACTATTTGATAAACTAGTTGATGCTCACCACGTGCTTTTCCTGCTCATGGTCTCTATGTAGAGGGTGTATTAAAGAATTTGGATTTATTTTCCTTAGAGAAAATAAAGGGTTCTGTGAAGTAGTAACTCTACAATGTTTTCCAAACACTTCGATGGCACGGACACCTATCTTTGAGCAGTAGCTGACATTCAAATAGGTTAAATTGGACAATCTCTGTGCAATAAGTTCGACAATAGAATCAGTAATTTCACTTCTAGGAAGCTCCATCCTCTCAAGGGAACTAGCACTAGACAAATTCAATACATTGAACTTGAACAAGAATGCCAATTAGTCATCAAACAAAAATGAATAAGTTATATTACTCAAAATTCTTCCTATAAATAGTTTCTTTCAAAATAAACTAGTTAAACCTTTTGTCACGTCATGAAGGCCCGCATGCCCTATAGAAATAGGACAACATCTCTCCTTATACAACGGACATCTCAAATATATATTGAATTTGTGCATATGTATTTGGTGATTGTATAGTGCATATGTATCACGCAAAAAGCAAATTTTTATAATAGTACATATTTATCAAATAATTAATCTTTCTTTGGTATCACATGTTTCCTATTTAAGAAATCTGTGCACTTTGATTCAATCAAATGAATATAAGTTTCTTTCTCTTTGAATTTTTTAACTGAATGTGGCTCAACCTAGTTCTTCCTTAGACCATCTTTGTATGTTTTTAAATTTGGACATATATTTTGCAATACTGAGTAACATTGCTATAACTTACAAATTTTTTTAGTTATACAGTTATAACTAAAAAATTTGAGTCACAAAAATATCATTGATAATACTAAATGTAAAAAAAAATGATGAACCAGGCAGCAGACAAATTGAACCTGGGGTGACCGGCCCGGCCCCACGGAAGTTTTCCACCGGTCACCAGGGTAAATCGAGAAGCGCTCGCGCTAATAATACTAAATGTAAGCTACTTCATTGGAGTGTTGATGGAGTTGTTGTAGAAGGTTGAATTGCATCTATAGCTCCCAAAGTAAAAGTACATCACGTTCCTTTTGGCGGAGCTTGTTGGAAAGTTTGAATTGATAGAGTATTTATGGATAAGCTGGACCTCATTCGACCAAATGATGAAATGTTATTTCTCGAAGATGCAATAGGAAGCATAGTTGTTTGGTTATTTAAGTTCATAGTTTTCTATAACTGAGTTATCGATTTTAACATATAAGTGAATTTGTATGTCTAGTTTGTAATGTGTTTTTTGCTACTAAATGAAATGTTGTTTTGTTAAAGTATGGTGTTGATGATTATTTGTGATATTATAAATGTTTTAGTTTTGGTTTTAAAATTGAATGTGTGTGGTTTTTATATGTGGTATTATTGTACGGGTATATTTGTTGTATTATAATTGTGCAAGACGTAAATATGTGAAAGTATAATTTTATGGGATATGTTAGCACTTGCAGCATGAGACCGCATGTTGTAGATTAGTGCATCTACAGCGTGTGGCCCCGCACTGCAGATGCACTTATTCGCAGCGGGCGGTTGCATGCTGTGAATACACTCATCCGCAGCACGCGACCACACGCTGTAGATGCACTAATCCACAACGTGCGGCTGGACGTTGTCGAAATGTTATGACTTTTAATAGCTTGGGGTTGTGCAGTATTCAATGCGCGCTATGGATATAACAATTGTGCGCTGCGAAAAGTTATATTTATTATAGTGTACTTAGTACTCTATTAATAATTAAATATAATTTTAAAATGGAAATGTAAAGTTTCATAAATGTTTAAATTAATTATTTATTGTCGATTTCTCTATGAAGAAATTTAATAATTTAATTTTAATCACCTAATTTGGTATATTTAACTTTAAATTTATTCTAATTGATGTAATTAATTTTACATAATATGTACATTAATATAGAAAACATCATCGATTTACTTTAATTTCTAATTTTAAAAGGATAATATTCTTTTATAAAAAAAGGTAATAGACATCATTATCTATATATACCTATAACAATAAGAAGTACAAGCGACAATCAAAACCCTAATCTTCGTTGAGGCGAACAAATTTGGTCGAAGAACCAAACTTCGGCATCAAGATGAGTCAGAACCCCCCTCCTTCTCATGTAAGTAATTAATTACACTAACAGCTTCTTGAATTTTGGATATAAATTTTACAAAAAAAATTAATTGTTGAGATTTTTCACGGCTGCAATGTTGATAATTAACTTGATATGGATGGATCGAGTAACTTATCCATGACATGATGACATGAGGAATTTTAATATCCTTCCTTTGCAAAATCATACATCAATTTTCTTTTATAATGATCTTTTAGAAGTTTTCTTCTTTTTTGTTGTTGTAGTTTATGATGGCGTTGAATTATGGATCCGAATTATATTTAGGGTTTCCAGTTTTTATTTTTTATTTTGGGGTTTTTTCAGTTCTTTGCCTTTGTCCAAATTAATCTCTTTCAATCAGCTGAAATATTTTGCATGTAGTTGAAGCATCAAAGTGTACCAGCTACCAGAGATGAATCTGTAGAAGGTGATGGAAAAGCTTCTTTGGAGGATTCACTCATCTTTGGTACATATATTATTGCACTTGGAATGGAAATATGCTATTAATGGATCATTTAAATAGATTTACTTTTACTTTTGTAAGATCTATGTGATATACCAAAACAGCTGAAAGTGGAACTGAGCCACGAAATGGATGAGAAGCTATTGAAAATAAAGGAAGAACTACTGAAAGACATGGAAAAGTTGAATGAGCCATGTGATGATAAAATGATGACTAAGTTGAAGGATCAAATAAGGAAGCTGATTCAACACAATATCAGAGAAGAATTGGAATCAGAAGTGCTGAAATTGATTAAAGCGCCAGTAATAAAACATGAACTGGAGAAGTTACGTAAGTTTCTTTCAAATGATCTATTTATTTTTTTTCTTTATATTTTTTTAAAAGGATTGCTATTAACCCATGTTAGACACATTTGCACAATTTTACAATAATTAAATGATTATTAAAACTGACATTTATTTAACTATCTCATTATTAACCTCTGTGATATTGATTGATTAATTTAATCTTCATTCCTGTATAACCATTGATATCGATTGAGATAGTCCCCATTGGATGGACTAATAGTTAGAGCGCGGATGTTGCCATCATGAGATTTGGGGATCAAAACCTAACAAAGTCAATGTGCTCATCCTCTCCACGTGCTAACCATAATATTCGGGCTAGTAGTCTCCGTAATTTACCTCTTCCATATTAACCCTAGGATAAATTGATAGCGACGTTGAAGATGAACAAATCGCCAAATGTCACCATTGATATCGATTGAGATAAACACTCAATTACATCTTATTATAGGATATATCAACTAATAATATATATATTATTTGATAGCTTTATGCTGATAAATAATTGATCAATTAGGTATCTGCATCCAACTAGTACAAGGTATACTAAATGGCAAATGAAGGATCAATATCATCTAAACCCTTTGTTTTTAGCAGAAAAGATAATCATGCTCACTTCAAACATCTCTTGTGGGTCTTCAAATTATAAGAAGAGAGATGAATTACGGGGTTAATTTATAGCTGCCCGTCAATTGACTAAAATGGAAAGAATTTTTTTTTCCGAGGGTATGCCTCCGTCGAGAATTGACCCCTTACTCCAATATGTCATCCAAACCCTTAAAGCTTATAAAAGAAGTAATTATCATTAAAAAAAAGACTTTTTATAAGATTGAGTATGAACATTGAGAATTTCTTATTTGTAATCTGATGTTTATTCCGCTTATAATTTGAATTCATTTATGGCAATATTATTATTCTTATTTACATCTTGTCTTATAAATAGTTTTTTCATTTATATATATATAAAATAATTTACCAGGGATAAACTTAATCTCGGACGGCGCGAAGCAAGATTTGGCGCAGATGATTTGTTTCATCTGCGTCTTCTTATTTTCTGGAGGTCTTCTTCTGGCATTTATATTTTCCATTGTACACCAGCAGCATTTAAAAAAGTAGTTCCTATATTGTTTGTTTAGGATATCATTTACAAATAACTATGTTTTTTATATGAAAGTTCAAATCTTAATTTGATAGTTCCAATAATATTTTGCTTACTTTTTTTTTATCATGCCCTGTAATTAAGTTTTATCTTATTTTCATTGAGTATGGTGGAAATGAAAACTCTGCTTACCGGATATATAAAATTCACTAAGGTATTTTAATTTAAATTCTTTTGCTAAATTATATTTTTAATTAAAAAAATTGAAATTCATGATTAATATACAATGCGCATAGACAGCGTGGTGTACCAAGCACGATAATATATAAACATACAAATGGTGCGAGGTATCTTATTGACACATAATAAGCTATTTTCAAATACAAAGTAAACATTCTTCTCTAGTCAAGAATTGATTCTCTTGGATTGTTCTTATCAACATTGTTTTTATCATGTGGCCAGTAAATTGCATTATAATGTCAATATGTCATATACATCTAGAACGACAAATCTGTACTCTGGAGAGAAGTCATAGGCTAATTTAGCAATGAAATATCGTGAGGTAGCTGGTAAAGACAGTACTAGTTGTCGGTCCTAGGGCCGTCTTAAAATACAGGTTCAATATAATTTGGATCCTGAATTTGTATTATGATCATGTGGTCTGATTATTGCACTAATGTCAGATTACATCTACGTTAACCACTTGCATGTTTTCTTCTAACATTTTGATGTAGGAGGATTTGAAGAAAAAAAAATTCTTGTTAAAATTTTATTAGAGGATCGGAAGATTTTATCTTACTTTTATATTTATTTTCCTCTTTTGTAATTTAAAATTTTGAGTCCATTTAGATTTTTGAAAATTTATTTTATTTTTCTTTTATGTCGTGTCTTTATCCTTTCTTTTGTGTCTTATGAGCCTACTTGGATGAGATGTGAGAAGGTTCATTAACGGTAGAAAAATAGAGGGGAAAAAAATATTTATGTTCCCTTTTTAAGAGGAAAGGAAAATTTATTAACGTAATGTGTATTAATAAACTATCAACTCAATCCGTTCTGATACTAAATTATAGGATCGAACTCGAAGCTAAAAAAAGAAAGGGGAATAGCGTTTTGTATTTTAAAAATGAGCATATAATAAAACAATTAAATCATGTAAGACAAGGTAATATAAACATGCAATGTATTCAGCTATGAGTTAAGCAAGGCGACACTCCATTAACCAAACCAGAAGTAGATATATAAGTAATAATAATAATAATATAATTCTTATTTCTAAACTTCTCCTAGGTGAAGAAATCTTAAAGAAAAAGAATCTACAAATTAAGCATAATAAAATAAATATGTCAACACTAAAATAAATAAAAATATTACTTTATATGTTACCAATCAGAAATGAAACACGCATTGCAATGCGTCACAGCACAAAAAGTAAGAGAGCACTTAGAACATGAGAACAAGAGAGAATTATGTGTAGATGAGTAATTTTCAATCTCTACCCCGAAGCTCCTTCTATAGCACTCTTCCGGTCACTTAGAGCCTTCCCGATTGTATGTATAAGTGTTGACGTGGTTACAATGTTTATCTGTGAGATAACGTTATTGAAGCTCTCTAGTCGACTGGACAGCCTTCGATCACCTAGAGAGGGGTCAAATATCATCTTGACCCGACTTGTTCATATTACTTATAATGCCATCTCACAACCTCCTAGAAGTTGCTCCGGTCGCCTAGATCCAATACGGTCATCTGGACCCTCCAAAATTCCTTCATCGAGAGTTATCATCAGCTAGTCACTCCTAGACTCCCTTCGATTGCCTGGAACCTTGAACATGCTTCCCTACAATGGTTACATATAATGAATAGGATATAAAATATAAAATTACTTGAACTTACATTGGTTCAAGATGCTCAACCTCCAGCTGACTTATCAGACTAAGTTGTCAAGCCACAGCTCCTACCTATTTCCACTTGGACTTATTTGTCAAGCCTTCAGCTCCTAGCTGACTCCACCTAGACTTGCTTCACCTAGCACTCAGCTATGACTTTTGTTTGTCAAGCCTAACCACTTGGAATTGATTCGCCTAACCTCTAGCTAGGAATTTATTCGTCAAACCTTCACTGTTGGTGCCGAAAGCACCATATTGAACCTATTTCTATCGGTGAATAATAAGGTACCTATTTCTATCGGTGTCGTCGATAGAAGGGGTGAATATTGACTCGTGAACTTTGTCAAAATTTCATCGTTCGTTCGTTCTAGTCAAAGAGTTAGTATGCAACGGAATAATAATAAAATGAAATAAACAACAGTAGACACGTAGGATTTATTTACTTGGTTCCAAACCCCCTAGGGTCAGTACGTCCAAGGCCTATATACTCGGCGTGAGTCCACCAATGATCTCCTTTTCGAAATTTCTGGAGGCGGAGAAAACCCATCTTACAGTTTGAGTTACAAGTACAAAGATATAAATTGAAATAAGAAATTGTAAACTGAAAAAGCAAACCAAACAAAAAGTCGATCCGGCCAATCCGGAAGTCCGAAGTGCAGCGCACTTCCTCCTGGAGCCTCCTTAGTTGCAAAGCTTCTACTTTAGCGCTTTTGCTTCACACAGAATCACTTAGCGGATGATGGAATTGATGGGTTGAAGTGAGGGGTCGAAGCCCCTTTTATAATAGCTTCTCGAGCGACCTAGAGGCCTCTGAGGTGCCTCAAAAGGGGTCAAATCTGATCCGTAATCGCGTCCTTCACGCAGGGATAAAGCCCCCTCTTCCCAGGTGCCTGGGATGAATCAGGCGCCTGGGTTGGCCACCCTGGTCCCAGGGCGACTCCCTTCCTCGGCGTCTGATTCCAATCAGGCACCCAGGAAGGCTTTCCCAGGCCACTTCTTGTGTTGCTTGCCTATCATGCCTCCAACTCCAGGTACCTACAAGATAAACAAACACAAGACAAACAAACAAATGATTATAGGTTCTAATTTTGGATTTCAACGAAATCCTAGGTCGAATTGACGCCTACTGTTCCTTTTCCCGAGGAACGCGCCTTAACCTACTCCACCCTAGAGAAGTTATCTCTTGCCAACCGGGACCTCCGGTTGGACTTTTGCTTAGCCTCTGAGACTCCCGGATCTCGAGACGTCTGAATCTCTACCCGTCTCTACTTCTGTCCATAGTCCTCGCTCAGTTAAGTTACTCGGTCCCTTGGACCAAGACTTCGTGCTCGGCCTCCGAGAACCCGGATCTCGAGACGCCCGATCCTCGTCTCGTCTCTACTTCTGTTCACGATCCTCGCTCGGCAGAGACTCCGTTGCCCGATCCCCGACCAGGATTTCGTGCCCAATTCCTCAAACCAGGACTTCGGTGCCCAAACCTCGGCCAGGACTTCTTGCCCAATCTGCGACCAGGACTTAGTGCCCAATTCCTCAAACCAGGACTTCATGCTTAACCCTCAGTCAGGTCTTAGATACCCAACCCTCGACCAAGAATTAGTGCCCAATTCCTCGAACCAGGATTTCGTGCTCAACCCAACAGGTCAAGACTTCTTGCCCAGCTTTACTCACCAAGACTTCGTTCACCTCTTAAGGACTTCTTTTGCTAGTCATCTTAATCCTGACTAGACTTCTCTTCTGCCAAACATCAAGTCTTGTTTGGCTCAGTCCTTGGTCTAACTGACCAACCTTGGGTCTTTTACCAAACATCGGATCCTGTTTGGCTAACTCGTGTTCTAACTGATCAAACCTTAGTATATTATTAACCAGATTAAATCTAGGTTTGATCACCCTGCCAAACATCAAGTCTTGTTTGGCTAACCCTTTGGTCAAACTGATCAAACCTGGGTTTACCATACCAAACATCAGGTCCTGTTTGGCTTAACCCTTGATCACTTTGACCAGACCTTAGTATATTGTCAAACATCGAAACACTAGAGGTTGACTGTTCAAGTCTGATGCTTTTTGCAACAATAATCTATCCCTTTTTGATGTTTGACAATAATCTTAAGTTGAAAAAATATCTAACTTAGGTCAATTCTAGGTCAATTCTAAGGGAAAATTGAAAAAATATCTAACTTAAGACTCTCTTCCCCTTTGACACACATGAAAAATACATAGAATGTAATAATAAAAATTTTAACTTAAAATTTGCATCAAGATTTTTAAAGAAAATATAATTTTCAAAAATCTTCTCTTTTTTTTATTAAACAATAAGTACCTTTTTCAGAAAATATTTTTAAAGAGTGTTAAGTACTTGTAAAGGTAAATATTTTATTGATTTGAATTTCTCTAATTCTGACACAATCCTAGGAATTTTGTTGACCACAAGAAAATTTCCTCTGTGTCTTTAGGGATTTTCCAATCAAACATTAAGTATTTTCAATAAACTTTTTAAATTTTTGAAGAATAATAAATTTCTTGACTTGGTTTCTTCCCCAACCAGACACAGTCCTAGGAAACCTTGTTGACTACAAGGAAAACTTTTCTATGTGTCTTGGAGATTTCGCCAAACTCAAGCAATTTTCCAATAGCTTCAAAAAATATTTAAAAGATAGAAGATTTTCAAAATAATTTTTGGATAATGAAAATATGATATTTTCAAAAATAAGGTGTTTTTGAAAAGGTAGTAAGTTTTGAAAATATAGCAATTTTAGAGACTTTTAATAGTTCTTTTCATTCAATCTCCCCCTAAACATGACAGAGTCTTAGGAATCCTTGTAGATCATAAGGAAAATTTTGTATGTGTCTTTAGAGTTTGTCCAAATCATAAGATCACTTAAGGCATTTTTTATTGATATAATCACACATGCATTTTTGAAAAGACAAATGATAGGGAGAGTGAAAATGGGAGAGTGAAAGGTAAAGTGAATGACGTGGCACTTTGTATGCAGCGATCCTCGACGAGTTCACCGTGCCCCCAGGGTATAGTTTGATTCGGGGTGGCAGCCGAAGGCCGCCGATGGTATCCAAGCGATAATCGGACGTGTGCATGTAAAAGGTCATGTCATTCACTTTACTTTCACTCTCTCATTTTCACTCTCCCTATCATTGTTCTTTTGAAAAATATATTTGAAAGAATATTATAATTTTTGAAAGATATGTGTCCAAAATATTTTGAAAGAAATAATAACTTTTTGAAGAACATTTTGCAAGACATAATAGATTTTAAAGAAATATTTTTCGAAGGATATTTTGATAGAAATAAATTTATGAGAAAATATTTTTCGAAAAACATTTTGAAAGTAGTAAATTTTTGAAGTAATAAAGAAACTTCGAGCAAACTTTATTTTAAAAGAGGTAATAATTTTTGAAAGAGTAATTTTTTTTCAAAAATAATTTTTCAACAGAAGTATTCGGCAATACGACAAAAGCTGACTCCCCTTGAACCTGACACCTTCTGGCTACCCTTGTTGACTACAAGGAATTCTACCTAAGTGTCTTAAGGGTCTTTAGTGTTGACCTAGAAGATTTGTGTCTAAGTGCAGGTCAAATATTTTTCAAAAATATATAATTTTTGAAGAATATTTATAAGTACACACAATCTAGCATGAAATTCATTAAAACATTACTATGTTTAGTCACTATTTTGAAAGTAGATTAAAAAAATATTCTAAAGACTATGAAAATATTTTGAAAAAATATTTATCAATTGATTAGTCCTTATCATCTCACCCATTCTAAGTGTCACAATACATACAAGCATGGTTGCCTTATGGGTGTTTGTTAGATGCTTGAATAATTTTTCTCAATTTTAATTTTAGATAGCTTGACCTTGACTTAGATTCAAGTTTAACAATTAGCAAATTAAAAGTGAGTTTCGATAATTTGCTTCTAGGTCTTGGCGAGGCACAGAGGTCTTCTTTGGCCATAGCCTTATTTGGATTAACAACCCTTTCTTAGACAAAGTCTTTTAAAGAAATTTCATTTTCAAATTGCTTTTTGGGAAACCCTGGTCTAACTAGTCTAGGATGTGGCGAGGTAGCTTCGGCTAGTTCCATTTAGCTAGGTCGACCAAGTCAGGTACTTCTAATTACCCTTCCTGACTTCCTAGATCAAGATTTCCTAACGTACCATCATCTCGCCTCACCCTGGTACTATGTGTGGCAACTATCAGTCAACCTTTTTCATATCTAGCCATTCTAAAATAAGCATAAAGTAAGCTAGCATGAATGACATGGTAGATATTTAAGGAAAAAATAAGCAGATGCATGAACATGATAGTTAAGAAGATGCATGGACATGGCAGATATTTAAGGATTGAGTTTGTCATTTAAAGTTGAATTGTTAATAATTAATTAAGATTTATTCAATTAAGATTTAAAATAAAGATTAAATGCTTATTCACCCCCTCTATCGATGACACCAACAGATCTTTTAGGTACCTTATTGATTAAATGCTTTAAGTTTTTTTTTGCTTATTATGCTTGGACTCAATAGAAATGTCATTTTGGTTTAACAAACTGTTCTTTAGCATTAATTCATGCTTAATTATTTAATATTGTGTTACTTGTTCCCTATCATTTACGTTTTTTTTAAATTAACACTTGACATTTTTTTAAAAACCTTCTCAAAAATGTCTTATGGTTTTGCAAAACTAATAGGCTCTGATACACAAATTTTTTTCCATTAATCAATTTTTTTTCAAAATATATTTTTCAAAGGAGTACTATTTCTTTTGATATATGACAAAGCGGAAGAGTAGAAAAAGTAAACTTAAAAAATTAAATTTTTCCTTAAATTTCTTCCCTTTTTCAAAGAAACTTTATTGAAAACTTCAAGTTGTTCTTAACTTAGAATTTCTTTTGTGATACTCAGAAGTTTTTCAAAATATTTTTTCAAAACTGAACTTAGAATTATTTTTTTTTCAAAAGTAAGGAATGTTTTCATACTTAGAATTCTTTTCAAAAATTAGAAAAATTTTCAAAGTAAAAATTGCATGTTTTCAAAAGCTTCAAGGGGAGAATTTCAAATCAAGGGAAGTTTTATGCAATATTTCAATTATACAAGGTCTTTCAAAAATTAGAAATGCTCAAAAAAATAAGGGGAAGAGTTTCGTATTAAAGGGGAGCTTCATGCATTTTCAAAACAAAATTTTCAAAACTTCCAATCAAAGTATTTTTCAAAAATTTTGTAACATGTTTCGTATGAAATCCTTTACTTAAAGTTATTTAGGAAAAACTCAAAAAAATCTCTATTAGATATTTTGTTCGCCCATGTATATTTTTTGATATATGTCAAAGGGGAGGAAAGATCAAAGTTAAGTATAACACAATTATTCATGGGGAGTATGAGAAATAAAAAGAATCTTTTTTCTGATCAAAACTGTTATACTTCATTGGTTTTAAACCTTCTTTCTTAACTGTTATAATTTTTTACTTAACTTTGAATTGTGTTACCATAAATCAAAAAGGGTGAGATTGTTGGTGCCGGAAGCACCATATCGAACCTTGTTTTGATATTGACAAAGGGTTCAAAGTTAAGTATTATTGGTGATCTAGTGTGTTCCGTTAAGTGTGCAGGAAAGTCCAGTTAACCTAGGCACGAAGTCTTAACCTGCAAGGTTAACCACTAAGTCCTGGCCGAGGGCTGGGCACCTAAGACCTGACCGAGGGTTGGGCACTAAGTCTTGGTCATGAACTGGGCACCGAAGTCCTGATCCGGAATATCGGGCAGGAGTCTTAGCCGAGCGAGAGTTGCGGACAGAAGTAGAGACGGGTCGAGGAACGAGCGTCTCGAGATCCGGCAATCTCGGAGGTCGAGAAAAAGTCCAATCGGAGGATCCGGTTGACAAAATGTAACTTCTCCAGAGTGGAGTAGGTGAGGACGCATTCCCTGGAAGAGGGAACAGTAGGCGTCGATTCGACCTAGGGTTACATTTGGAAATCCAAAGTCAGAACCAAGACAGCTCAGGCTGTTACTTAAATGCTTAACTCTTATATTATTATTGTTCTGGAACTAACCCTGGTTGCAGGAGCGAGAGGATCAAGCTTCTGCCTCCCAGGCGCCTGAGAGGCTTCAGGCGCCCGAGAGATCAGGAATTTGTGTGGTTACAGGCGCCCCAGAGAGGGTTTTTCTGGAGGATGTGGAGCTGAGATGGTAGGTTGGCCACGTCAGCATCAGAGGCGCCCGAGAGCTGTCGGGCGCCCCAATTGTCCCAGGCGCCTTGGATGGGGGATAAGCGTTGGCCAAGTCAGCGGATAAGCACGCGCTTAGATCGGTTGACATGGCAGGCGCCCCAGACCCTCACAGGCACCCTGGGGAGCAGTATATAAGGGGGTGCACCCCCTACCTCCAGTACATCATTCTTCTAACTCAAGCACTCAAACGCTCCTTGCAATTCTCCCGTGCTCAAGTTTCAAGCGCCAATAACTCTCAAGATTGACGACCCGCTGCTCCGGTTTTTCATTCCCTTTTTAGTCGTCGGTAAACTTGTGTTATTTCTTTTCAATTCTATATTCGTGCTCTAAATTTGTAATACTTTTCGAAATATAGAATTGCCCAACGAAAACGGTCAAAGATCGTGGGCCTTGGAGTAGGAGCCGTTACAGACTCCGAACCAAGTAAAAAAGAAAAGTGTTAGTATTTTTTTTCCGCTGTGCAATATTCTTTCTCAACCGAAATTTTTTAATTATCGATATTCACCCCCCCCCCCCTATCGATTACAACGATCCCATATTCACTACTTGAACTTGATTCTCCTAGCCTCCAGCTAAAAATTTGTTTGCCAAGCCTTCACCACTTAGACTTGATTCACCTAGTCTCCAGTTAGGAATTTGTTGTTTTGTTTCAACCAAGACTTAGATTATGTCTAACTCCCAATTAAGACTTTAGATGTCTAGTTCCACTAGGACTTAATCACTATCTGATTCACAACTAAGACTTTAACACCTGGCAAGTAACCTACACATGTACACTTAATACAATTAATTAGATTACAACTAACTTAACTTTAATCTTAGTCAGATATCAAAACTCTTGGTTAAATGTTTTGCACTCAGCATCAACAGATGTTGGCAGCTAAAATCGAGGCATGGATGATATCAATAGTTGAGACTAAGGTTGATTCATGGAGGATGTTGGCAGTTGAGGCCTGGACAGAGAGGGTGTCAGATGGCTGAGGTCGGGATCAGAGATAGAGGCAAGGAGATGTTAGGTTCTGACCCAAAGTCATGGAGGATGTTGGCAGTTGAGACCAAGGCATGGATGATATCGGCTATTGAGATTGAGGCAAATAGCTGTTTTGTCCTTAATCAAACTTGAATCTTTTAGGATATGTGTATTGAGCTTGGTTGATCAAACCTGATCGAGCCTCATCTAGGATGGGTCTGATTTCCTTTGGATCACATTTGACTCATTTGACTTTGATTGACAACTTAGAATGACTTTTGACCCTACGGGACATGTGTGAGCTACAAGATTCCACCACATCAACAATGATGAAGATAAATCATCATCTTTGCTTCCAAAATCCAACCTGAGTGACTATTTGGTTATGCGAGTTGGTGTTGATTACCATTGCAACTCATGATCAGTTGATTACTCTAGAAAGTGTTTCCATTCCCAAATGCAAGCAAATTTTGATTCGTACACTAATTGCTTGAATGATGGTAAGTTTGGATCTAGCATGGCTTGAGTTGATTTTAAATAGATGGAATCAACAAAGTTTTTGTTGGATAACCTGTCGAAGATGTTGAGGATCGGTAGAGCTAGGGGGGGGGGTGAATAGCTCGCTTTAGTTGAATCTTTTTCTTCCAAGCAGAAATCAAAGTCTACCCACCACCAAATCCAATGCTAACACTTGTATTTACTTGGTCTCCACCTCCTTGAGGTGACTAATCCAAGGGTCCACACCAGCGATCACAGATTTCACTATCAAACCTCCTTCTCGGAACAACCCCGAGAGTGGAGAAACCCTTTTACAACACCCTTGAAAAACTTTCACAATGAACAACACAAGGAAGAAGAAGAGAAAGAAGTATTACACAATAGGCTTGCTTCTCCTTCTTCTGATTGCTTGATGAAGGTGTTGGAAACTTGAGCTTGAACACACAGCTTAAAGCACCAAAACCCTAGCTCAAATCGCAATGGAACAGTAACTTTGTTTGAGCTTGATTTTTCGCTTATAACGGTCTTCTTCTGCTTCCTGAATCGATTGGTGAGAAGCCCCAATCGATTACCAAGTAACCGTTGAGCAGTACGGATGTTGGATGAACGGCTGGGATTACGCCATTTGAACTTGAATCGATTGGCTGATCGATTAGAATCCTGAATCGATTAACCGATCGATTACCGAGCGTTCTGTCGCGCACAGAACAGCTTGTAATCGATTCACCAATCGATTACAGGGTTTCTGAATCGATTGAGTGATCGATTACCGAACGTTCTGTCTGCGGACAGAACAGCTCATAATCGATTCACCAATCGATTACAGGGTTTCTGAATCGATTGAGTGATCGATTACCGAGCGTTCTGTCTGCGGACAGAACAGCTTGTAATCGATTCAGTAATCGATTACCGAACCTCCTGTTTCCACACAGTCAGTCTGAATCGATTCACCAATCGATTAGTCATCTTCCAATCGATTACTGAATCGATTGATACGCCTAACTCTGGTTCAAGCCTGCAGTTCACAGCTGGGTTGATTGAATACCTTCCAATGGATTCAATTACCTTGTGCCAGCGAAACCTCTCGTTTCCTGGACTTCACGCCTGGAGCCTCCCAGCTCCGGGTCTTCATGCCAAGAGTTCCGTCCCCGACCATCCCTTGGACTTCCTGCCTGGAGCTTCCTCAACTCCGGGTCTTCATGCCAAGAACTCGGTCCCCGACCATTCCTTGGACTTCTTTCATCACTGCACACTAAATCTCAATGTTAGATCCAATGTATTAGCTTAAACTTAAATAACCGTCAATCATCGAAACCTCTAATTTAGGGCATGATTGCATATACAATCTCCCCCTTTTTGATGTTTGACAATCTATTTAAGTTTAAGCTAATTTTCAACATAATATCAGCGATATAAATCCAATAAACATATAGTAAAGTTATTTAGAGCATAATCATGAACATAAACTTTAAATATCTGCAAGTCTCCCCCTTTGCCAAATATCAAAAATGACACATAACCATAAAAGAGCTCCCCCTCAACGGAAGCACCATACAAGATAAAAAATCACAACTCGCAACATGCAAACAAACCAGTAGCATATAAGGCAGAAAATGTGAACATAGCATACAAGCATCAAGAGTCAACAATATCCATAGACAGAGTACAGAATACCACCAACAAAAAAAACAACCACCGAAACAGGACTACATAAATCAAGGCTCAAAGAAGAACTCCTCGAGTGCAGCAGCAGGATCAGCGGCCGGAGTCGCCGCAACATCGGGAAGGCCAGAACCTCCCGAAGTGGCGCCAACCTCCGATGATGGAGCATCAGTAGACGGTGGAGGAAGAGGAGGCTGGCCAATCATCCGGGAGCGACACATATCGCGCACCTCCAGCAGGGTGCGCTCAATGGCTGTGAGGCGTGACTGCGTCTCGAAGTGACGCAAGTCATTCTCCAACCGCATCTCCTCAAAGCGAGTGTCGACGGTCTCCTCAAACGCACGGACCCTATCCAGAATATCCTCCTCCTCAGCATCATCCGGAGCAGCCGCAGCAGCGGGTCCATGTCCAGGGCATGCTCGCGGGCCCTCCCCAATCTGCCGACCATCAGTCCAAAGAATGGCGCCAAACTCGGCTGTCATCCCGGATTTGGAGAAAGAACGTGCTGAAATCCGGGAGTATTTGACGGTCATTGGCTCCACTTTCCCTCGAGAGACGTCAATCCCCATAGTAGCAAGCCAGTCTGTAATAATATGTCCAAAAGGCATATGAACGGTACCGTGCACAGGCTGGGTGAAATGGATAATGGAATGAAATATGTTTAGAGGGATGTTGACATCAAGACCCCGGTGAAGAGCATAGGTCAGGAAAAACTGAGAGGGTCGGACGGTCGCTAAGGCACGAGACACAATAGGCAAAAAACAGTTGATTACGACCTTATAAAGGGCATAATCAATAGCGGAGAGCTCTAGAGCAGGAAACGTGGTCAGATTGGCATAAGGGCCATCTGGACGCGGACGCCGAAAGAAATACTGATACATCGAGTCAATGGAGATATCCTCAAATGGCGGAGGTAGAAGCTCAGGAAGTGTAGGAAAGAAAACAAAGCTATTTGTGGAGGGACGACACTGGAGGAAATCCGAAAGAGTCGTATAGCTAAAATCCAAACTTTGTTTGGCTACCCGAGTTTTATAATTTACACCATCCATGGTGTGTAGGTTGTTGTAGAACTCGGAAACCAACCCTATGTTGACCCCTCTCTCACAATAGATAATAGACTAAAGTTTATAGTTTTCAAGGATTTGAAACACGGAGAAACAATGATCATGAAAGTATTGGCGGTCTAGTGATCTAGGGGCAATCAATTTAAATACATGTTGACCATATGCCTTTTGAAGGGCGGCATTCGGAAAACGGGCATCCGTAGGGGGTTTAGGGCGAGAAGACCCGGCACCCGTCTCATCCGCCCTTTGTTTCTTCCTATTGATGAACAAACAAAGATGACCAAGAAAAGGAAGACAATGAGATGAAAGGTAGGAGAAATGAGAGTAGGGTAGGGTGTAGGGCACGTGATACACAAGTTGCAGTGAAGGGAAAACAGGGCAACCAAAAGAACACAAACAAAACTTGATTAGCCAAGATCAAATAAGCAAAAGAGAAGAAAAATAAGAAGAAGGGAGAGTAGGGTTTACTTTGGCGCCATTGATGAAGAGAAGGAAGCTGGAATGGACTGAAGAACCCACGCACAAAAGCTTCGAGTGCCTGGGAGTCGCAAGAGGCGCGACTGTGAGTTGCGAGAAGCGCCTGGCAGTTGCGAGAGAACGTCGAGAGAAGAGGTGGGCAGCGAAGGAGGAAGAGGAAGACCGCTAGGGTTTGAGAGTGGAGCGCGCGAGAGAGTTCTGCGGGAAGTGTCGGGTCGGCTGAGGGTTTTAGGGCAAAAACGCGAGTGACAGGACAGGTTAGGTGACGCGCGTTAATGGCTGTAATCGATTGAGTAATCGATTACGGCCTTGGTGAATCGATCCATATCATTGATCACATGGGCGTGTAATCGATTGGGCCGATCGATTACAGGAATCGATTAACCAATCGATTACGAGAGTGCGTAATCGATTAACCGATCGATCGACCTGTATTAATCGATCATCGTGCGTAATCGATTCACTGATCGATTCAACTTGTACTAATCGATCCACTGATCGATTAAGAAGCAATCTGTGCCCTAGAAAAACTGTCGGAATCGATTAGGGAATCGATTCAGAAGGTTTCTGCCGAAGGATGCAGACCCACCAATCGATTGATAACTGAAATCAATCGATTGGTAACGGGAATAACTGATACATGGCTAAAACGTGCTCAATTTGTGGCATTTTCTAGTTCTTAAGGGGTCAAGCACGCTTACATGGTCTCCAAGGACTTGGAGATTTGGTTAGTTCATTAAAATATCCAATCACGAACTTCGGACTAAGTACACATTAATAGCGTACTAGTCTTCCCCATGATTGGTCAAGTGAATGATTTATGATGAATTTTCATCTTCTTGCTCAAAGTAATACATCATAACAAGCATTATGAACAAGAAGATGAAACCTAACATCTCACTCCCATCTACAAAGGCACAAGCAAGGGAAGTTCTAGGTTCTTGTGAGATGCATATTAAGGCAAGTGAGTTGAATATCTTGAAATGATCATGGAGGATTAATCAATATGGCACATTCCTAATTCTCTTCGCAAGTAGCTAAATTCAGATTCCGGAAGAGGTTTGGTGAAAAGATCCGCAAAATTTGATTTTGACTCAACATATTTAAGAACAATATCCCCATTAGCTACATGATCTCGAATAAAATGATATTTAACCTCAATGTGCTTAGTTCGTGAATGATAAACCGGATTTTTTGTCAAGTTTATGATACTCACATTGTCACAAAGAACTTGCACATTTTTGTAGATGAGTTTATAATCTTCCAAGGTATGAGTCATCCATAATAATTGTGACACACATTCACCCATAGCTATATATTCGGCTTCGGTTGTGGAGAGTGCTACACAATGTTGTTTTCTACTTGACCAACTCACCAAGGAAGATCCCAAAAATTGGCATCCACCACTAGTACTTTTCCAATCCAATTTACATCCGGCATAATCCGAATCGGAATATCCTACAAGATCAAACGTTTCGGTTCTAGGGTACCACAAACCCACCCGTTGAGTCCCTTTAAGGTAGCGAAGGATTCTTTTGATTGCACATAGATGTGACTCCTTGGCACAAGCTTGATACCTTGCACACATACCCACGACAAACAATATGTCGGGTCTACTAGCCGTGAGATAAAGAAGACTACCTATGGCACTACGATACAATTTGGAGTCAACTTCTTTACCTTCAATATCATTGTCTAACTTGGTGTTAGTTGCCATAGGGGTAGATATTTCTTTGGCACTCTCCATTCCAAATTTCTTAATGATTTCTCCTACATATTTGGATTGATGAATATATATGCCATCTTTTGTTTGTTTAATTTGTAAACCCAAGAAAAATGTTAATTCACCAACCAAACTCATTTCAAATTCACTTTCCATGTGATTTATGAATTCATTTAGATAGTCTTTGTTTGTGGATCCACAAATAATGTCATCTACATAGACTTGGGCCACAAAGATATCTTCCCCACTAGTCTTTAAAAATAATGTAGGATCAATTTTTCCTCTATGAAAACCCTTTGACACTAAGAATGTAGACAATCTTTCATACCAAGCCCGAGGTGCTTGTTTTAGTCCATACAATGCTTTCTTAAGCTTGTATACATGGTTTGGACATTGTAAATCTTCAAAACCCGGAGGTTGCTCAACATATACTTCTTCTTTGATAAAACCATTTAAAAATGCCGATTTTACATCCATTTGATACAACTTAAATCCTTTGTGAGCGGCAAATGCCAACATCATCCTAATAGACTCTAACCGAGCTACCGGTGCATAAGTTTCATCATAGTCCAACCCTTCAACTTGATTAAAACCTCTAGCAACCAATCTAGCTTTATTTCTCACAACCATTCCTTTATCATCAAGTTTATTCCTAAAAACTCATTTTGTATCAATGATTGATTTCCCTTTGGCTCTAGGAACTAATTCCCAAACTTGACTTCTCTCAAATTGAGACAACTCATCTTGCATTGCCAAAATCCAATCGGGATCAAGCAACGCATCACTTACGGCTTTTGGCTCAATTTGTGAAATTAGAGCCACTTGACTCCCTTCATTTCGAAAATAAGATCGAGTTCGTACCCCATGGGTAATGTCACCCACTACTTGCTCCAAGGGATGATTTGTACTTGTTCTTGTGTGTCTTAGTTCTTGAGTTGTAGTGATTACATTCTCAAGTGGTAACTCAATCACACCTTCCGTTTCACTCTCTTCCTTCTCAAGATTATTTTCATCCTCTAATGTCAATTTCTCTAATTCAAATTGTACTTCCTCCTCGATTGCTTTATTTGAACTCGAGCTTGGATTTTCCTCAAAAACCACATTTAGAGACTCTTCAACTATTTTGGATCTCTTATTATAAACTCGATAGGCTTTGCTATGAGTGGAATACCCTACAAGAATACCTTCATCTGCCTTGGCGGAGAATTTTCCTAAGTGATCTTTGGTGTTTAAAATATATACTTTACATCCAAACACCCTAAGATGTTTTATTGTAGGAGGTTTACCAAACCACAATTCATGAGGTGTTTTGTTCAAAAACCTATGTATTAAAGTCCTATTTTGCACATAACATGCCGTATTAATTGCTTCGGCCCATAGATAACTATGAAGTGAGTATTCATTTAACATACTCCTAGCGGCCTCTTGTAAAACTCTATTCTTCCTCTCCACCACCCCATTTTGTTGTGGTGTCCTAGGGGTAGAGAATTCATGCTTATATCCATTTTGTGAGCAAAAATTTTCAAATCTTTCGTTTTCAAACTCACCTCCATGATCACTTCGTAATCTATTGATTTTCGAATTTTTCTCATTTTCTACTCTTTTACAAAAAGCAATCAAAGTTTCTAAGGTATGATCCTTATGCTTTAAGAAAAACACCCAAGTGTATCTAGTGAAGTCATCTATCACAACTAAACAATATCTACTATCGTTCAAGGAAACATGCTTGCTACTATCAAACAACTCCATATGCAATAATTCCAAAGCGGTAGACATACTCAAGTTTGTTTTACCTTTGTGGGTAGCCTTGGTTTGCTTACCCATTTGACATGCATCACATAGTTTGTCCTTTTTAAACTTCAATTTTGGCAATCCTTGCACCAACTCATTCTTTGATAGTCTCTTGATGTGTCTCATGTTGGTGTGAGCAAGTCTCCGATGCCAAAGCCAAGTCTCTTCCTCTTTAGACATGAAACACTTAGCAAACACATTAGTAGTACCAAATAGTTCAACTTGATAAATGTTTTCCTTTCTATGGCCAATAAGCATGGTAGTGTTTAGTTCACTATGTTTAATTAGACATCGAGATGAGTCAAACTCAACTCTATATCCCGAGTCACATAGTTGACTAACACTTAATAAATTGAAAACCATACCTTTCACTAATAAAACATTCCTAATTATAAATTGTTCAGAAATTTTAATATCTCCTATTCCAATAACTTTCAATTCACCACTATTACCAAAGGAAACGGTACCTTTATTTTTGTTTTTGAGTGATGAAAATTTTGATGAGTCTCCCGTCATGTGCCTAGAGCATCCACTATCAATGAACCATGTTGTTGGATGCTCCCCCTCGACGCATGCCTGTTCAAATGCGATGAACTAAATGTTTTGGTACCCAAATGTTGGGTCCAATAGCATCTACAACAAATTGCTTGGGTACCCAAGCTTGAACAGTTTTCACCTTTGAAACATGATTTCTACTAACAAGAGACATGAAGTTAACTTCCTTATCCTTTGGTTTATATCCTAATCCTGCCTTGTTATACACTGCCCGTTGACTTCCTAATATCATGTCCAAATATTTTGAGCTAGAAGTAAATTTCTCCAAAGCATTTCTAAGACCCTCTACTTGCAATTTCAATGATGCATTTTCCTTTTTAAGATCATCACCTCTAGAATTTGCAATTTCATGATGTGTACATGCTTCACATGGTATAGTATCATTTTCAAGTAATTTTATCTTAGTTTGTAGTTCTTTGACTTTGACTTTTGATTTAGATAAAGCATTTGTCAAGCATGCAATAGTAGCATAGAGTTTATCTAATTTAGGAGAAGTTACCTCATCCTCACTAGATGATGACTCGCTTGAAGACTCAACTTCATCTTCATAATTTTCCTCATCTTCACTACTTTTAATATCATTCAAGGCCATGAGAGCCACATGTCTTGAAGTCTTTCTCCCAATTTCTTCATCTGATGAACTAGAAGAAGTATCATCCCATCTAGCTTTCAACGCCTTCTTTTTCTTTGTCTTGTCATCCTTTCTTTTTAGCTCGGGACAATCGGCTTTGATATGACCCTTTTTACTACACTCAAAACAAATTGTATCAGTCTTTGCTTTTGATTTAGCTTGAGACTTACCCTTTTTCTTGTCATCAAGGAACATCTTCTTGACATCCTTCTTGTTGAATTTTCTAGATCGTCTCATCATCTTCCGGACAAAATTTGTCATTTCACTTGATGATAGCTCCTCATCGCTATCACTATCACTATCTTGCTCGGACTCGGATGAGGAGGATTCTTCCTTCTTCTCCCTCTTCTTTTCTTTATTTTTCTTCTTGCTTCTTTCACCTGCAACCAAAGCTATACCTTTCTCCTTATGACTTATATTAGCTTGTTCATGCAATTCTAGTTCACAAAATAGTTCATCTAGCTTGACAATTGATAAATCCCTTGAAACCTTATAAGCATCAACCATTGATGACCATAAGGTGTTTCTTGGGAAGGATTTTAGTGCATACCTGATGAGGTCCCGGTTTTCCATACTTTCTCCAACCGAGTGAAGACCATTGAGAAGCTCCTTAAACCTTCCATGTAACTGACTTACGGTTTCTCCTTCCTTCATTACAAAATTTTGCAATTGATTTATAAGAAGGTCCCTTTTAGCAATTCTTGAATCTTTTGTGCCTTCATTTAGCTCAATTAGCTTATCCCACAACTCTTTAGCACTCTTAAATGGACCGACTTTGTTTAGTTGTTCCGAGCTCAATCCACATTGAAGAGTTACCGTGGCTTTAGCATTTGCTTGCGCTTTCATCTTTTGCTCAGTTGTCCACTTGGATGATTCCAGAATTTTTTCATCTTGTGTTGGCGCAACAAAACCCTCCGTAACAGAAAACCAATTGTCGATTTCCGTCATGAAATAATTTTCCATGCGACTCTTCCAATATGCAAAGTTGTTCCCTTCATAGTAGGGTGGTCGTGTAGTGCTATGACCCTCTTTCAAAGACATCCTTGCAGCTCAAACACTTGCTTCTTTGGGTGTGAGTCCTCCGAAGCGACCTTGCTCTGATACCACTTGTTGAGGATCGGTAGAGCTAGAGGGGGGGGGGGTGAATAGCTCGCTTTAGTTGAATCTTTTTCTTCCAAGCAGAAATCAAAGTCTACCCACTACCAAATCCAATGCTAACACTTGTATTTACTTGGTCTCCACCTCCTTGAGGTGACTAATCCAAGGGTCCACACCAGCGATCACAGATTTCACTATCAAACCTCCTTCTCGGAACAACCCCAAGGGTGGAGAAACCCTTTTACAACACCCTTGAAAAACTTTCACAATGAACAACACAAGGAAGAAGAAGAGAAAGAAGTATTACACAATAGACTTGCTTCTCCTTCTTCTGATTGCATGATGAAGGTGTTGGAAACTTGAGCTTGAACACACAGCTTAAAGCACCAAAACCCTAGCTCAAATCGCAATGGAACAGTAACTTTGTTTGAGCTTGATTTTCCGCTTATAACGGTCTTCTTCTGCTTCCTGAATCGATTGGTGAGAAGCCCTAATCGATTACCAAGTAACCGTTGAGCAGTACGGATGTTGGATGAACGACTGGGATTACGCCATTTGAACTTGAATCGATTAGCTGATCGATTAGAATCCTGAATCGATTAACCGATCGATTACCGAGCGTTCTGTCGCGCACAGAACAGCTTGTAATCGATTCACCAATCGATTACAGGGTTTCTGAATCGATTGAGTGATCGATTACCGAACGTTCTGTCTGCGGACAGAACAGCTCGTAATCGATTCACCAATCGATTACAGGGTTTCTGAATCGATTGAGTGATCGATTACCGAGCGTTCTGTCTGCGGACAGAACAGCTTGTAATCGATTACCGAACCTCCTGTTTCCACACAGTCAGTCTGAATCGATTCACCAATCGATTAGTCATCTTCCAATCGATTACTGAATCGATTGATACGCCTAACTCTGGTTCAAGCCTGCAGTTCACAGCTGGGTTGATTGAATACCTTCCAATGGATTCAATTACCTTGTGCCAGCGAAACCTCTCGTTTCCTGGACTTCACGCCTGGAGCCTCCCAGCTCCGGGTCTTCATGCCAAGAGTTCCGTCCCCGACCATCCCTTGGACTTCCTGCCTGGAGCTTCCTCAACTCCGGGTCTTCATGCCAAGAACTCGGTCCCCGACCATTCCTTGGACTTCTTTCGTCACTGCACACTAAATCTCAATGTTAGATCCAATGTATTAGCTTAAACTTAAATAACCGTCAATCATCGAAACCTCTAATTTAGGGCATGATTGCATCTACAGAAGAATGGGGACTTAGCTGAATTGAAATTACACCAAATCAAAGCCAACTTATCTATCAAGATAAGGTGAGAAAATAATCTCAGGCTACCAATGAGGATGGTTTCTGTCATGTGTTGATGAGTCACCAACTATCAAGTCCGAGTGACTGTCTGAGTTGGGAAGAGTTCTCTTGTGTAGATTTCAAATCGGGAGAGGAAGATGTCAAGTATAGTCGAGTCGGCGAGTCAGTCCTGAATGGATCCCGTGGGGAAGTAGAATGTTTTCGAGTGCTCCTGAGTGAACTTGTCGAGTGGAAGTCGAGCGACTGTCAAGTCGGTCCTGAGTGGATCGCTGAGTTAGAGGGAAGTCATCGAGTCGGGAGTCGATCGCCTTACTCCGAGTCGTTCCCAACTACAAACGTTGAGTGAAGTACAGAACCACCCGACTGACGAGTCGGGAAGATGTCGAGTGCTACCTCCAGTATGGAAGCACGTAGTCAAGTCAGGAAAGGAATTCACCAAGGGAGATTCCGAGGCCTACGCTCAATGCAATTTCCTTGAAACAGATTCTCCCCACCTCTGACTATGCTTCAAAGTTCTCTTGGGTCATCTATTTCCTAGGATACAATGGCAAACCACGATCCTCACAAGCACTAGTGGTCGTAGCGAATTGAGAGGTGCCCAAATGCTATCACGGGTATTCTGTCGAGCGAAAGATGTACGACAGGGAGGATGAGAGTAAGGGGGAACACATGTGGATATAGAGTTTTCTTTTTGCTATAGATTTCACTTCTATATATTCTGTTCTTACTCATGACCTCCTTTTATAGGAGCCCTCACCCCTGGTTGCAATGAATGACCGAGTTATGACCATTCAACTCTAGGCTTATTGACAGACGTCTGTCATTACTGATTAGCTATTATTGCCAAGAGATTACAGAATTGCCATTAACTCTCACCCCTATTGGTTTTTGCCAAGAGGTTAAGAATTGACACTCTTGAGCAAGGAGCAAAAAGAGATTAGGTGGTAAAATATTAGTTCATTCGCTTGGCCAAATTTTGCTTTGATTGATCCGACATTCGATGCACCCAGGGCATGTTTGCACACGAGTCAACTTTGTTCAGCACAATCTGCGCACCCATGTGTAAGAGAGAGCCTCTTTCTATGGATTTATTCACAACACTAATGAATGTGAATCAATATAAACCAACCACAAAGCCACAAACTCCCCAATGCGGGACTAAAATTCCACAAATCGAGTCTTTTTCCTCCACCTCTCTTATTTCCATGCAATTTTTACAACAATCCTTCACATAAATGGAAATAGGGTATGTGATAAGATTCAATAGTTAAGTTCAGTATAGGATAGCTAGGTTTTACCCTTTGAACCTTCCATTGTGAAGATATGTTTGCTTACTAACTGACAACAGACATGATGCCTTTGAACTACTCTACCACCTATGTAAGGATTAACCTATCTCACCCAGAACTCTCTCTGATATAACATAGTTCTCTTGAGTGTGTTCGCTCTGGGCCATGAACACGCCTAGTTCTGTAAGAAGTTATAAGAATTGTGTCTCCAATTCTCTTTGAAGTGGCCCAACTTCTTTCTCTCGTAGGTGATCTCTTAAAAGTATTTCCATATAACTTTGTTGGATTATTAAAAGTCGTGTGCTTAACCTTCATCCTTCACTGATCTATTTGTCCATCCTCTTCAGTGAGCAACTCTGTGTTGATGCAGTCTAGCCCGATTGTTGTTTTGGTGTTGACAAGGATTTAAGTTTAGTTCAATGGATTTGGATTAAGTCCAGGTGGATCGGGAGATCGCACGCTGGCATGTGAAAAAGTCCTAGCTTGGGGGCTAGGTGTGAAAAGTCCTAGCTTGGAGGGCTAAGTGTGAAAAGTCCTAACTTGGAGAGTTAGGTGGGAAAAAGTCCTGGTGAGTGAAGCCAGGCGATTGAAATCTTAGTGAGTGAAGCTAGGTTGAAATCCCTGTGAGTGAAGTCGGGTCCTGGTGAGTGAAGCCAGGTGATTGAAATCCTAGTGAGTGAAGCTAGGTTGAAATCCCGGTGAGTGAAGCCGGGTCCTGGTGAGTGAAGCCAGGTGAGTGAAATCCTAGTGAGTGAAGCTAGGTTGAAATCCCGGTGAGTGAAGCCGGGTCCTGGTGAGTGAAGCCAGGTGAGTGAAATCCTCGTGAGTGAAGCTAGGTTGAAATCCCGGTGAGTGAAGCTGGGTCCTGGTGAGTGAAGCCAGGTGAGTGAAATACTAGTGAGTGAAGCTAGGTTGAAATCCCGGTGAGTGAAGCCGGGTCCTGGTGAGTGAAGCCAGGTGAGTGAAATCCTAGTGAGTGAAGCTAGGTTAAAATCCCGGTGAGTGAAGTCGGGTCCTGGTGAGTGAAGCCAGGTGATTGAAATCCTAGTGAGTGAAGCTAAGTTGAAATCCCGGTGAGTGAAGCCGGGTCCTGGTGAGAGAAGCCAAGTTGACTGAAGTCCCGGTAAGTGAAGCTGGGCACGGAGTCTTGGTCCGAGGGACTGAGCACGAGTCAGGGGAGGCTGGGAGCCAGTTCTCTTGACTTGGAGTGGGGTTGGCCTTACCCGGATCGGTCTGGTGACCGATCAGGGAAGTTGGCACGGAGTTCCCTCATGGATCGGTCTGGTGACCGATCCAGCGATGTCTGATCGGTCTGGTGACCGATCAGGGAGCATCCAGTAACTTTGGCAAACCTACCGTTCGGCTCCTGATCGGACTGGTGACCGATCAGGGAGCATATAGTGAGTTTGGAAAAACTTTCTGTGTGGCTCCTGATCGGTATGGTGACCGATCAGGGAGAGGTCAGTAAGTTTTGGTAGAAACCTTGATCGATCAGCCTGAACGATCAACTGTCGCGACGTTTCTTACCCTGACCGATCAGACTGGAGCCTGATTGGTAAGGGAGTGTCCTAATTGGTCCCCAGACTGATCAGGTCACAACCTGATCAGTCTGGTGACCGATCAGTCGTGTGTTTCCTGCGGGATTGTGGCAAGCAGATTTCTGGATTGGTTTGGTGACCGATCTGGTGACCGGTCAGGGAGACCGATCATACAAGCTTGCGATCCCAGGTTTCTCATTGGGACCGATCAGGTTGGAGCCTGATCGGTCTGGGATCATCCTGATCGGTCTGGTGACCGATCAGTAGCTAACAGCTTTAATTCAAAAACGCTGTCAGAGCTCTGATTGCGTCTGTTTGTCTGCTGATTTGCTACTGATACTCCACTGATATGTTTTGATATGCATTGCTAAGCTTCTGTTGGAGTGTGTAGGCTTTACAGGGATGATTCAAACACTCAAGGAGGGTCAATGGGAGGCTTTCCGTTGAGCAGGTTTGGCTGGTTTTCATTTGCAGGAAACAACCGTCTTCTGGCGCTGGCTGCAACGACTGAGGAGCTGATGACCTGGGGCTCGACTGGAGAGAGTTCAGTGAGTCCAGAGGAAGTCAGGGCTAGCTGGGCTAGTGCAGATGAGCAGATGGTGAGTTCTGCTGTAGAGGAGCGTCTGACTTGTGACCTGACGATCGGCAGAAGGTTAAGTGCTTGCTGGCGATGAAGAGATGGGCAGTTCTCTGTTGCAGCAACACTTGATCTATCTTCTTGTGCATCATTCCGATCTATTGGAACAACCTGTGGAGACATTGTGCTTACTTGAGTGCTTGCAAGAAGAAACAAGGAGCTCGGTGAGTCCATCAGCAAGAAGACACGAAGAGGGAGTTCTTGCGTGAGATCTGTGCTGAGTGGAGCTCGGTGAGGAGTTCGCATGTGTTCTTTCTGTCCTAAGTGCGCTGTAAGCTTCTTGTGTTTCCTGTACTTAATACTTCATTCATCTTGAAACGCTGTGGAGAGGTTACTCCACCGAGAAGGAGGTTGCTTTCTATCCGGATTTTTCGGGGCTTGATCTACCGACGATCAAGGAATCGCCCACCTCACGGGCACGCCAAGGAGTAGGGGCAAGTTATCCCCGAACCTTGTAAACCCTCCGTGTTAGCGATCTTGATTGTTGCCTTAGTTTTTGTTCTTCTGTGTTTCTGCATCTCTTTGTTTCTTTTGCTTCCGCTGTGCTACTGACCTTTGAAGTGTAGAAATCTGTTAAGTGAAAGCTATTTTCGTGTCTGGCTATATTCACCCCCCCCTCTCTAGCCATCCAAGTTCCAACACTCTGTTGGTACAGTTAAGTTGTCCCTTTGAACCTAATTCTTGAGATCTCTAATATGCATATTGGTTTCTTTCAAATTGGGTCAATTCTTCTTGCATTGCAATCATCCAGTCAAGTTCATCCAATGCTTCATCTATGGTTTTATGTTCGATATCAGGGCTATTTGACTTAAGTTTCTAGTCGATCTAGTTCGTAGACTGAATTTCGAGTTCCCTATGATTTGGTCAATTTGATGGTCCAGATTTGTGTGTAGTATCCTAGGGTTAGGGTTGGTTTCATTTTGGTCTTCTTGTTGGGTTTCATCTTGATTAATATTTTCAATATCATCATTTGATTCTTTAATTTGTTCTTGGTTAGAGTTTTTAATATTAGGATTTTCATTAAAAGTTTCATTAGTTGTTTCTTTAATTTTTTGGGTGGATTTGTTATATACTCTATATGCCCTACTAGCCGATGAATAACCTAGAAATATTCTATAAAATACAGCATTAAAAAAATGGAAATAACTTTATAAAAAAGAATTAAAATTTTTTGCGAGGATAACACCTTATTTGGAAATGGGTGGAATTCAATTCCATGCTTTAGAATGATTTTTTTTGCATGGAATTGGTATCGAATTGAATTCCAATTCCATCCAAATCTTACAAAATAAATCAGACCTAAAGAGGTCTGATTTGGATAGGGAATTCACTTACAAATATGAGATTACTTAATAACCCTAGTATAAATTATAATCCCATTCATAACCCTTCAAAATCAAGGGTAAAATGGTAAAAATATAAGAATGAAATTCAATTCTGATAGATTGTAAATCAAAGAATTCAATTTAATTCTATTATTTACTAACTCTTTCCAAACACAAGAATTGAATTCAATTCCTACTATAATTCAATTTTTGAGGGAATTCAATTCAATTTCATTACTTAAAAATTTTCCAAACATGGTGTAAGGAATTGAAATCAGACCTAAATGGGTATGATTTGGTATGGGAATTGAATTTCAACAAATAAAAATATTAAAATAATCTTATATAAATATAATGTTTGATTCTTAACCTATCAATGAAAGGTAAAATAGTAAAAACTATCAAATTCATTCAGTTTTAGACTCATTCCAAACAAATGAATTAAATTTAATTCCTTTGTTTACCTGCTCATTCCAAACATAAGAATTGAATTCAATTCCAACAGGAATTCAATTCTGGATGGAATTCAATTTAATTCCATCACTTAAAAACTTTCCAAACAGGGTGTAAATGGGTGCAAGATAGATTTTTGAATTAATTGAGGAAAGGTTTATATATATATATATATATATATATATATATATATATATCCTGCGAACCGCATACGTGGCGCCTGCCTGATCGGTCAGGTTGACCGATCAGGAACCTGCCTGATCGGTCAACCTGACCGATCAACCGTTACCCAGTGTCGACGGGTTCACAGCTACTAACGGGTTCACCGCTATCCCTAGGGTTCACCGCACCCCTAGGGTTATAGTTTTGTTCGGGGGCGGCGGTCGAAGGCCGGCGATGATGTCCGATCGACGATCGGCCACCATCGGCGCAGCGCCTACTGATCGATCAGGCAGTTACCTAATTGGTCTGGCGCTGTGGTCCGCACCGCGTGGTCCACACCGCGCGGTCCACAGCAGATCAAAATTATATATATATATATATATATAATATATATAATATATATATATATATATATATATAGATATATACCCTAAAAAACCACGTCGACCTCCATCACCCGACTCTTCCTCCTCGAAACCACCCGGTGCCACAACCCCGATCGGTCAGGGACTTCCCTGACCGATCAGCCATTATCCAGTGCCGACGGATTCACCATACCCGACGGGTTCACCGCTATCCCTAGGGTTCACCGCACCCGCCTAGGATTATAGTTTTGTTCGGGGGCGGCGGTCGAAGGTCGCCGATGGTGTCCGATCAACGATCGGTCACCATCGGCGCAGCGCCTGCTGACCGATCAGGCAGTTGCCTGATCGGTCTGGTGCTGTGGTCCGCAGCAGATCAGAATTATATATATATATATATATATATATATATATATATATATACCCTAAAAAAAACCACGTCGACCTCCATCGCCCGACTCTTCCTCCTCGAAACCACCCGGTGCCACAGCCCCGATTTCTTCTCCTCTCTACATCGAAAAATAAATATCTTCCCCTCTCCTGATCTCGCGGAGAGAACTTGGCAAGGCTCTAGTTTCTTTCTCCACTTGATCAGAGTTTAGTGGAGGTGCCAGAAGTTTCAGCCAACGACTCTCCTCCCTATTGTGATCCAACGCTGACACCCTGTTCCTGGGACTCGACGCCCTCCTTGTGGGCATTGCTCTGTGCCGAATTGGAGTTACGTGATCACTGCCGACGTTTTTCGGAGCGGGTAAGAGTTTCTTCGTTAGGGATGTAGTTGTTTAGGTGATGGCATGAATAGATCAGAGAAGGACAATTTTCCTCTTGTAGTAGTGTTTTCTTTGAATCGGTTTGATCGTTCTGTCTTGGGTGTTTTGGCACACTGTGTGGGTCTCAATTTTTGGGATTTATTATTTGGTTTAGTTGTGTTAAATCTGTGTTTTTGGCTCAGACGTGTTGAGTGGGTGGATTTAGATGGTTTACTGAGATATAGTATATTTCCTATGATTTCTTGGTTTTTGCCGTGAATTGCTATTGTTTTGGGGAAGAGTTGAATTCTATTTTCTGTAGGGTTTTTCCATTTGGTGAATTGGTGGTATTCAGATTGCTAGTTGAGTGAAGTTTCTGGCATGTGCTACTTTAAGGATTAGGGATTGAAGTTGACCTTTGGTTCGGCTTTGGATGGTTTTTGGATCTATTCTTGGTCATGAGTTTTGTGTTGAGTTTTGGGTTCGAATTTTGATCTTGTTTTTCTTTTGTGCTGTGATTCTCACATCTTGTTGTGAGTGTCATCTTTTGGATGTTTAGCTTCTGTCGAGAGCTAAACATCATGTTTGAGAGGGGTTGGTGTTTTAGCTTCATTTCATTGTTCGAGTTTGTGTGTGTGCTATGAGACTTATGGAAAAAATGATGAACCAGGCAGCAGACAAATTGAACCTGGGGTGACCGGCCCGACCCAACGGAAGTTTCCCACCGGTCACCAGGGTAAATCGGGAAGCGCTCGCGGTGGGCAGTCTAGAATCCCAGCGTCCCAGGGTCCGCGCCCCATTTGGAGGAAAAATTCCTGCAAAATGCGCCGTAGCTGGGGATCGAACCGTGAATGCCTGGGTTAACGACTAGTTACCTTACCGCTGCACCATAGCCTCGGGGGCACTATGAGACTTATGGGAGGTTAGTAAATGTAGTTTTGATCTTGAACTTAATCTAAGTTACTTGGAATGATTGGGGATGTAATCATTTCATTAAGATTAATTAAATAACTGAGATAATTAGGATTAATCCTAATTATATTTTAATTGCTAGATAGCTAGTTACTACTTTGGTAAATAGATAAGATTATGTCTTTGATATAGGACTTTGACTTTAGATACATACGTTGAGCGTGAGAAGGTTCTCTCCGATATATAGACGACATTACAAGGCAAGTACTTCTTGCTTGCTTCTATAGTTTTGTTTACCTTTAAATGCATGTTTATTTGTTTATCTGAGTAGGTTGATTTACCTTAAATCTAATCTTCTTATTTTCCTACTTAATACTTATTCTGTGTTTAATCTTTAAGTAAAAATCTAAATTTAAGTTGTACAGTCTCAACCTTTGATTTTCGATCGAAAGAGTACTGTTTATACGCATGTATTTTAGAAATATCATGTGACCTATCTTGGATTTGGTTGGCATTAGATATACCCTACCCAATAGATTAGTTATATGGTTTGGTATTGATTGAATGCATGTGTATCGTATTGTTTGCATGGTTTTTGTTTGATTGAGGTTGTGCATATAGTGACAAGCACCATAGCATTATTTGCATGCCGACGACCACTGGCTCCCTTGTGGTTGAGAGGGATTATCGGTTATATTTCTTGTTGTGTCATGCTTAGTTAGAGTTGTGTGTAGACAGTTGATACTTCCCAGGTATTAGGAGTTCTCACAGGTATTTTAGGGTTTTATAGTCATAGGTATTATGGCTTTTCAATTTTCATACAGGGACACAGGTATTATAACATTTTTGCATAGCCACAGGTTTTGGTGTTTGTATCTTGTCCACTCAATCTACCCAATGTAGCGGTAGTTGGTGTGTATACAGAGCAGGTCATTGCATCATGTGCATATTATGCATTGTGTATTTGCTTGTGCTTGTTGCATTGTTTTGAGCTATGACTGCTGCATTTGATTGACATGCATATTCAATTATAATTTACATTTATTATATGATCTAGATCTGCTCGGCAGTATGAGCATTTATTTCTGATTATGCCCCGGTATGTTACATTGATTTTTAGGTATGTTTATTCATACAAATGCATTTGATTTATGTTTTTCATTCCAAAGACTGTATATCATTGTTTCTATATGCTTATTTTATCCTTTTATATATCATGCATTTATCTATTCTTATACCCGCAGAGTTCCCCTGGATTCACCACCCCTCGTTCTTCTTTTTGTTTCAGGTAGTTGATAGTCGCATCTTGTGCCGCCAGGAGAAGATCCAGCTGTCAATCCTCCGCTTGAGTATTTTACCATTTTCATACTTTCATAGTATTTTTATCGTATTAGTGTCGCTTTAGTTTTGTTATCATTTCATATGGTATTTGACTTTTCTTTGGATATGTATTTATTTACTTCCGCTAGATTTTGATTTGCTGCATTGAGTTTACGGAGATTTATTTATTATGCTTACTATTTATTAGACATATTAATCAACGATATGGTTGTGATTTTGTGAATGTCAGCCAAGTGTGGCTGTGCTATATGTATGTGGAGATGTATATGTATAAGTTTCAGATTGTCCGTCGTACAGAAGAGATGCTGCCCGATTTTCGAGTAAGCATGAGCATCTGGGGACGTGACATGTTCCTTGTTCACTTTTTGATGTGAATTTTCTTAAGTAGTCTTTATTGTCCAGGGAAGGGGAGCCTTGGCATAATGGTAAAGTTGGCGCCTTGTGACCTAAAAGGTGTTCGAGTCCTAGAAACAGACTCTTACAAATTAAGCTAAGGTTGCATACAATAGACCCTTCCCTTAGGTTGCCCTTTTAGTCTTTACTTTTAAAATGTGTACATTACATCCAAATATTTTTAAGTATTTTAAGTTAAGTTTTTTGTTAAAAAAAAATTCATAGGGTGTTTTATTTATTAGGATTCTATTTTGAATATAGCAAGCTGTGTTTACGGCTTCTGTCCAAAAATAAGTTGGTAGGTTATATTTATTTAACATTAATCTTGTGACTTCTTGTAGGGTTCAATTTTTCTTTCTTTCTACTAGTCTATTTTGTTGGGGTGCTTTTGGGCATGAGAATTCATGATGATGCCCATTTTGTAGACATAGGTTTGTAAAGTCAATACTTTTTGAATTCCCCACCATTATCACTTCTTATTTTCTTTATTTTTAATTCTTTTGTTTTTCTATTTGCTTGCAAAAGTTTTTAAATATTTCATGTTTGTGTTTTAAGAATTTTATCCAAGTATATCTAAAGTAGTCATCAATTATAAATAGGCAATAAATATTTCCATTTAAGGTCTTAATTTCATGTGAGTCAAATAGATCTAGAGGTAAAAGATCAAGTATTAAGTTAGTTCGATTTTGATTAGTTGGTTTGTGTATTGATTTTGTTTTTTTACCCTTATTGGCAAGGGTCATAAAGATTTTTTTTCTGGTATTCCTAATTTGGGTAGTCCCTTAATTAATCCATTTTTAGTTACTTTTAGTATAATCTAACATTTGTATGGGTTAGGCTCCTATGCCATAGCCAAGTTTCTTGTTGTATTAAGTTGCATTGAATTTTAGGTCTAGGTAAGTTTATTGTGTAAATATTATTTTACCTAAACCCTTTTAAAAGTATAGTATTTAATACCATAAAATCAGCATCACATAGTTGACTTATACTAAGTAGGTTAAAGTCAAAGTTTTCAACGAACGAAACTTTCTTAATTGATAAATGCGAGTTCAATCGAATGTAATCTGTTCCAATTACCTTAAATCTGCCATTATTTCCAAATGCAACTGATCGTAAGCTCTTGAACTTAATGTCAATAAATTTGTGTTGATCTCCAGTCATATGTCTAGAGCATCCGCTATCAAGTATCCACTCATACAAATCTTTGTGTTCCTACACATAAAGTACGACTTAGACCAAAGGTTTGGTTTGATTGATTTTTGCTAGTTCATTTCACTACTTCTAGTCTTCTAGATTTTCAATCAAAGTGCAGACAAATGTGCGAAATGATCGTTAAGGTTTTAGTTTAAGTTAGATAGGTTTGTAATAATGATTTTTAAGTTTAAAGAAAATAATTTTTAAATAATGAAAAATAATTTATAAATTTGAAAGATAATTTTTTAATTTTGAAAAATAATTTTTAAGTTTGAAAAATAATTTTTAAGTTTCAAAGATAGTTTTTAAACATTTAAGTTTGAAAAAATAATTTTTTAAATTTTGAAAATAAGTTAAATTTTTGAAAAATAATTTAAGTTTCAAAAAATAATTTTGAAAAAAAATAAGTTAAGTTTTGAAAAATATTTTTTGAATTTTTTTTTAAAATTTTTGAAAAATATTTTTTTAAATTTTTGAAAAATATAATTTTTTAATTTTGAATAATTTTTTAAGGTTTAGGAAAAATTATTTTTATATTTTGAAAAAATAATTTTTTAAGTTTTTTAACAATAATTTTTAAATTTTGAAAAAATAAGTTTTTAAGTTTTTGAAATAATAATTTTTAAAATTTGAAAATTATTTTTTTTAATTTTTTGAAAAATAATTTTTAAAGTTTGAAGAAAAAAATAACTTTAAATTTTTGAAAAATAAATTTTAAATTTTGTAAAAATAATTTTTAAGGTTTGGGAAAAATAATTTTTAAATTTGAAAGACAGTTTTTAAACTTTTAAGTTTGAAGGATAATTTTGAAAAATAATTTTTTTAAGTATGAAAGATAATTTTTAAATTTTTGTGGAACTTTGTTTTGATAGTTAGTTTTGTTTGGTTTTAGTTTGATTTAATTTGTATTAATTTAATTTTGAGGTTGAGTTTGATTTTGTGTTTGAGTTTGGTTTTTGTTTGAATTAATTTGATTTAGTTTGGTTTGATATGGATTTGAGTTTAGGTTAAGTTGGTTTGATTTGATTTTAGTTTGAGTTGATTTTGAGTTGAGTTTGGTTTGGTTTACTTGAGTTTAGTTTGGTTTTGAGTTTGACTTGGTTTGGTTTGAGTTGATTTGATTTAATTTAATTTGATTTGAATGGGGTTTGATTTTAAGTTTGGTTTGGTTTGAGCATCATCTCACGCAGGGGTTTTTCAAGCATGGTAATCCTATGATTTTGTGAGATAAATTATTATTTAATTGTCAGGTGTAGTCTTTAACTTGTGTTTGGTTTAAGTGTAGCTTTGGGTCACCCAAACAAGCATCCCTGAGTAAGCTCTCAAGTTGTGGTGAGTCACATGAACATCATTAAAGCAACCACAATCCTAGATAGAGCTTCTCAACTATTCTCACCCAGAAGACTTAGTACTATACTTAGACCGTTAACAAGTTGGAACTAACTCTGATTTAACTAATCCTAGGTAACTGAAATAGATATGTTGAGTTATTGAGGTGACAACTAGTTCACCGCCTCCTATTGGTTTTTTATTTGAATTTGATTTGTAACTTAAATTTTGTGAGTTAATAATCTTTTCAAGTTCATTTATTTTATTTTTTAAAAGATTATTTTGTTTTTCTAATTTTCTAAAATTTGTATTAAAATTTTAAAACATTGAAAAATTGTTTTCTTTGTTTTTAAAATTCAAGTTAGAATTTAGTTTTTGATTTTTTTTAATTCAAGTTCTTATTTTTAAAGGTTAATGAATTAATTTCTGAGTTTTTAAAATTTGGTTTTTAATTAGTTTTGAGTTATTTTTATTCAGATTAAATTGATTTATTAAAAATTGATTAGATTGATCTAGATTAATTAAATCTAGGTTTGGGTCAAATAAAATAAGGTTTGGGTTGACTTGATTAAGATTAGGTAAATTTAAATTTTGATTATTAAACAACTTGCTAGAATATGTTAATTTAGATTTCTCATGCAATTCTAATCTTTTAGCATAATCTAAATCATGCAAGTCTAAAGAATTTAAATTTTCATTTAATTTAAATTGATTTACCTTAGTTGCTCCCTCTAAATCCTTAGATCTTCTTTCTAGGCATTGACTCTTGTAGTGTCCCATCGCCCCCGGGCCTATGATGCAGTGGTAGGGCGACTAGTCGCTATCCTAGGCATCCGAGGTTGGATTCCCAGCTACGACATATTTGTAGGAATTTTTCCTCCAAATGGAACGCAAACCTTGGGACGTTCGGCTTCTAGACCGCCTACCACGAGCGCTTCCCAATTTACCCTGGTGACCAATGGAAAACTTTCGTGGGGCCGGGCCGGTCACCCCAGGTTCGTCTGCTATCTGGTCCAACATTTTACTTGTAGTGTCCCATCCTTTTGCACTTGAAGCATTCGATGTGCTCCTTTGATTTTCGGACTTGGCTTCGGTATCTCCTTTGCCTCCGGTTGTGTGGATCGACTCTTAGGACACTTACTTTTGTAGTGCCCTCTTTCACTGTACTTAAAACATATAATGTGGTATTTAAACTTTGAATTCACAGTATTACCTTTTGAATCCTCATTAGAATTCTCCTCCTTGACCATTGTCATCTCGGATTCACGCTTGGACTCAGACTCAAATTCAGATACCTTCTCCTTTACTGTTAGTGTCATAAAGCTGATCTGATCTGATTCTTCTAAGTCTGAATCTGAGGATGACTGTGGAGATTCAAATTCACCTTGGTCTTCTAGTTTTGATGGGTTCTCGTGAAGCTCGATTAGTCAAGTCCAAAGATTATACGCCTTTTTGTATTTTCCTAACATAGACAAGATTTTATTAGGCAAAATATTAAACAACATTTTTATTAACTTTGTGTGCGCCTCAAGGTTTCGAGATGACTTTTTCAAAGTTATCAAATCATCGAAGCTTTCACTTCTTATGAATCATTTCATTGCTCTCCTCCTGTAGTTTAAGACGTCTTGTTCGTATTGTGGGGGCTCATAGATGTTTTGTCCTTCTTGAAGAGTCATCGACATTCTTGCAAAATAGTAAAAATAACAGAAATATTTTCAAGACTTTGTCTTGGGATTAGCAGTGTGTCATGAAAGAACATATACTAAATAAAAAAGAAAGAAAATGTAATGCAAAGAAAGATCGATAGATCTTTTTAGAGTAGCCTTGCTCTGATACCAATTGTAGGATCGTAGAGTATCGAGAGAAGGGGGGTGAATCTCGTTCATTTGAAATTCTTTCTTTTAACTTTAAAAATAAAAGAAAATAGAGTAAGGTAGCAGAAAATACTGTGAAACACGATCAGGTAAGTATTTCTTCTTTTCCTTTAGAAAATTTCAGGGAGATGTCTAGATTTGCATGTGAAGAATGTCTTGATACATCATTTGTGAAAAATAATTATGAAAATTATTTAGAGGCACCCAGGCTTGATTTTATGCATTGCTATGATATTCTTGAGATAGATTATGCTAAAATTGATTGTGAGAATTTTTTTAGAAAAGCCTGAATTTGAAGTTGTTTATTGTGAAGAATCTCTTGCTATCTCTTATGCTGAAATTGAACGTGAAAAACTTCTGGAGATACCTGAGATTGACTTTATTGACTTTGAAACATTTCTTGATATACCTCATGTAGAATATGCTTGTGAAAAATTTACTGAGGTACAAAAAATTGATTTTATTGGATGCGATGCATTTTTAGATACATTTTATGTAAAGATTGATGATATTGCACTTTTATCTTACCCTACACGCTTGAGAAAGGTTTTACATGTTTTTGCAGGGTCCCAGAGATTTCTTGAGTGGGTACTCCATCTAGACAGTCATCAACCCCCTGGAAGATTTTTCAAAAAGAATAAAGAGGGAGGAGATGATCCTACTGTAATTCGAAGCACTCCACCTCTAAAATGGATTTGGGACCTAAATTACCTTCGGCCACCTGAACAGTTTATTGCAAAATCTAAGTGTGGGGGAGGTATTCATCATCAAATTGAACAAAGGAAGGGAACTCTCTCAATTACCCATACCCCTCCACTGCCACGATGGAGATTATTTCTTGATAGACTCCGACCGCCAGAAATAAAGGGGAGTTTGTTCCTTCTTGCATTTTCTTTCATTGCATATTTCATTTTTATGTTCTTTAGGAGTAGAATTTTCTTTTAAAATGAATCCTTGCTAATAAATGCTTGAATAGAGTAGAATTAATAAATAGACATTGTAAATATCATTTTATATCTTTTGGCACTTTTTCTTCATGAGTAGGAATAAATGTATCCCTTTAGGCTATCTTGATAACATTTTAGAGTCTTTTGAAAACAAATTAAATTTGGTTGTTAAAACTTTAGATTTGAGCTCATGGATGAAATCTTGGATGCTTGAGTACTACTTGGCCATGGATTCTTGATTGAGGACTTGAGATGAATTATTTTTACCTAGTGAGGATTAGCCTTATTTTTTGTGACACATACATGTGATTGTACTCTAGAACTTGTTTAGGTTCTTTCAAAACCATATTTCGATGATTGGATCACATTTATAGAGGTGTATCATTTTGTTTCTTATCTCATATCAATTTTCATAATTTTCCCATGTGTCACTTCATATTTCTCATTTTCCCTACCTAATCTTCATATTGCTTCTATCTTCATTTTTCTAGGGACTTGTTTGTTTGGGGATGTTCTTTGATGTTATTTTGCCCGAGACGGACAAAAGATTAAGTGTGGGGGAGTGGCTAGTGTGATGGAAACATTTTGTAAAAAAAAAAAGATTCATTTCATTTTGAGTTGTAGCCAAAAGGTGCCAAGTTGAGGGAGTTTGGTGCTAAGAAGGAGTGGTTGAGTATGGAAGCAATTGAGGCATTTAGATTTCTCATCATTCTTTGAAGACCCACACGGGAAAAAAAAAGAAGGACAAAATCTGCAATGAAGAAAAGAAAAGAAATGGCATGCAAATGAAGAAGATGTATCAAAATTGCCTTGGAGCATGTTTCGGCTATTATGCTAGAGGATGAATGGCAGCTGAGTTAACATGAAACTAATGCAGGAATTCTGTGCAAAGCTTAATTCAGTTAAAGAAGGAAGAAAAACTGAGCAAAGTGGAAAAGAAATGAGCAAAAAAAAATATGAAAAAAAAACACAAAAGAAGCAAGGTATCAAGCCATTGAGTGGAAGAGTATGTTTCAATATCTGAATTAACTAGAAACCTTGGAAATGTGAAACTGCGATTGAAGTATTTAAAGAGCTGAGCTTGAAACACAGAAAAAAAAAACAAGAGAGAAAATTTTTTTGTGATAGAAGTGTGCCAACTAGAGAAGGGTGTGTATCAAAAGGAAGTTGCAAGAGTTAGCAAAGGCTATATGTGGAGCATCAAAATTTTGTCTCTGATTGCTATTTGATGTCTCAAACTCTCTGATATGAATGCTGATCCGAATGAGACCATCAGAAAATTGGAGAGCAGCAAAGTTGAGATTTAAGATGGAAATGCAGTTTAAAAAAAACAGTGAAGCTGGAATCCAAATTGGCACACTGAATTCAAGCTATTCGACTGAGATAAAGCTGATACCAATCAGTTTGTTTGAAGTTCATTGGTATCAGATTTTGAAGCTGTAAAACTGTGAAGAGTTGGGGGAACTGATTGAATACAGAAATGAATTAAATGCAGAGTTAAACTAACAAGTAGCAACCCATTTGAAGCTCATGGTAGTATTGGATTGAAACTGATTCTGATCAGGATTTGGAGAAGTTGATCACATCCTGAATAAAACAAGGAGAAGCTGCAGAAAAATCAGTGAGTTAGCAGCTGGGAAAAGAAAAACAGAAAATAGAAAACAGTTTGAAAAAGGAAGAAAAACAGGAAAAAAAAACAAAGAAGCAAATTGGTATCCAATTGAAGTTTCGGCACAATGCAATTAGTGAAGAAAGTTCATCCAAACTGAAGATCTGCACCATCATTCTGATATCTTTAGAGACACGAAAAAAAATCAGAAAAGGAAGAGAAGGAAGTAGGATTGGCACACAAGAGTGAAATTGGCATCAAGGAATTAATGAAGTCTTCTCATACAATTTTAGAAGGGCATTGCAAAGACTCACTCTATCACACTTTGGATTTCATTATGTGGATTGAAAGGAGGGCAAAGGGCATCAAAAATATCCTTAAGCATTCAAGTCTTCCATTCCATCAAATTTGCTATTTTCATGTCTTTTATTTCATTTCTACCATTTCATATGTCTTTCACTTTTGAATAAGCTTTTATAGATGATTGATTCTAATCATGAATAATGGTGGAGAGTAGATAATAAGCAAGCCTATGGTAGTGCAAGAAGCATGTGTGTATGAGTGAGCTCCATTTTCATCATGTACTTAGAACTTAGGAAGAGAGCCACCAAGAGTTTCCCTTGAGAGGTTTAGTGAGTGAAATTCATCTCAATGAATCATGAAGGTTGAATTGCTAAGTTGTTGATTTAAGGACAAGATACTAGTCTATAGAGTTTAGATTTTTTAGAATTGACAACCCTAGGTAATTTCTTTTCAATTGCTTCTAATTAGCTTAAGAAAATCTAGGGGATACATATTTAGTACTTTTCGCGAGACGCTCAAGCTTAAGTGTGGGGGAGTTGATAAGTGTCATTTTATTGATCATTTTATATGCTTAAATCCGTGTTTGGCCCATATTTTACTTGTGTAATTGTGGATTTACCCTAGGTTTTAGGATTTATACTCTTTTTGGACCTAATTGTAAATTTGGATATATTTGAGTTGTTTTGTCACTAAATTTTTGATCTACTTTTGTAGGCTTGGAAGGATCGTGGACCTAGGATGTTGGGTCAAGGTTGAGTCAAAAGTGGACCAGATCAAAGGAATCAAGCGTCATCTAATTTTGGCCGTCCGATGCAAAGATGGTTAGATCTAGACCATTTGAGAACTTCTGATCAATCCGAGCTGGACTTAAGGCTAATCTAGCGATCAGATCAAGATTTGAAGGTTTCAGCTCAATCGGAGATCATCTGGCCGTTGGATCACGATCAGAGAGATCTAGACCGTCCATTCAAAGACCAAGGTGATCTGAACCATCCGTTTCAAATCTGGAAGATCCGAGCTACCACGAGGATGATCCTGACCTCTGATCAAGATCTGGAAAATTTGAATCAAATCGGACGAAAATCAACCGTTGGATGAAGCGGAATTAATCTGAGTCGTCCACTGCTTTAACTACAAAAACAAACTTCCCCTGTTTTCAGATCTGTCGCGTCTTCACAGCTTAGTTTCATTTCTTCACCTGTTCTTCAGTTTTTGTTGCGATTTCTTCCATTTGAAGGCGTGGCCAACTCGAACACTACCTTGGAGCGAGATTTGAGTCATTGGAGAAGGCTTCTATAGAATGTCTAACTCAGATTTGCATCAGATCAGGGGCTGAGTGAGGGTTTCATCAGTTTCTGATTTCTGATCCATTTGATTGCGAATTTGTGATGTTTCCTTCAATCGGAGCTACCTGGAGGGTTTCTGGAGCGTTCTGATCATCACCTAATCTTCACAGCATTCTTTCATCGCGAGATCAAAGGGGTCAGATTGGTTTTTTCCAGCTGCGTGCAATTCTGTGAGTGGATCTGAAATTGGAGCCAATTTCCATTGATTTGCGAGTTGAAGGGGTTCTTGGCTTGCCCTTGCGTGACGAACAAGGAGGTCTTGAGACGAGAGACTGATCGAGGCTTAGTTCTTATTGTTTTTCTTGTTTTCCTAGCTGTAATTTCAGTTTCAGCAAATTAGTTCCTGTTCTGTTTTGTATCAGCTATTTCATTTTCGTTTTTGAATTTTTTTTTTCCAGCTTAAACTAGTTTCCATTCTGCAAGTAGATTAGTTAGTGAGGTTGTTTAGTGAACATGGTCTTCAGTTTCAGTCTAATTGCTGTTTGTGGCTTGCGTACCAATTTGCTGTAGCTGCATATCAGATTTTACCTTGTTTCTGAAATTTCCAGCTTAGTAAGCTTAGTTTTCGGATTTGTCCCTTCTTTAATCAGTTCCAATTCTGCAAATTAAGGAGATAGCTTGCTTGTTAGCGAATTTTTAGGTTTAATTTCAGTTGATTTGCACTTTAGTGTTTGCGTATCAAATTTTGTTTCTGAATTACAGTTTTCAGTTTTAGCAAATTTAGTTTACAGCTTCTAAGTTTGTAGCAAGTAAACATCAGTCTTTCTTAATTTTCTTCGAACATAGATTTTGTGAACTTGTTTCAGTTTACTTTGTGAGTTTATGAATCCAGTTGTTTTCTGAATGTTAATCTTCGGACTTTGTTCTGCATTCCATTTCTGCACATCCACTCAATGTCTGCAATTCTAGCTCAATTCTGCAATTTCAGCCATTTGCTTCTGAATTTTGGTATCAAGAAATCAGTATCTCTTCTTAATTGTATCTGAACCTTAGATTAGTGATTCGAGTTCAGTTTATCCTTATTTGTTTCCAGCATTTAGTTTGATACATGCATTCATGCAAATCGAGTAATTGAGCTCTGCACTTCATTTCTGCAGAAGTTTGTTTCCGAATTTTGTATTCAATTTGTTTGTTTCAAATTTGGTTGTTACATCAGTAGTTTTACATGGAGTGTAGTGCTGCTCTTCTTGTACCAAGTTGCAATTCAAGACTGCATTTAGGGTAATCAGTTCATTCTTTTATAGTAGCTTTCGGCACAAAGTTTCCCTTTTCTTGGTATCAAGTTTAGTGTTTGAATTCATGTACTTCAGTTCTTTAATCAGCTCATTCTTATACTGCTGCATTTAATTCCGAATTTCATTTCTTCGTTCATGCATATCATTTCATTAATAGCCTTGTCTTCCAAGTGATGTGATTAGTTCATTTCTAGGTTGTTTCATATTGTGTATCAAGTTTTCATTTCTTTCTATTGCATTTTCTTGTCTATTCGAAACCAAACACCAGATTTTATTTGAAACCCAAAAACATTAACGACACATAAACATCGAGCACGAATCAAACAACTTGAACTAGCCCTAGGAAAAATACGACCTGTGGCCCATTTTACTACATTTCTATTCTTTGTTAGCAAAAAGGGTTTCCAGCATTTATAAATATCTAAATTTGAGACCCACATTCGTGACACCTATCTTGGGTCCATCAGCTGTCCCCTTGAGACACGACCTCTCAGCACTCTCCTCCAGGACCACCTCAACTCACCTGCCATACATCGGGTCTCCCAGACATACCTAGACTTCACTACTTGGCATCGGATTGGCCTGCCAAGACTTTCATTTGCTCGGTTTCGGATCCTCCAGACCTACCGAGACTTCCTGCAAGATGTCAACCCATCAAGACTTCCTGCTTGGTTTCCATGAACTGCCAAGACTTCACGTGCCTAATATCGGGTCCGAACCAGACCTACTAGGGCTTCTTGAGTTAAGCTTCCTGCACACTAGATCAATCCATCAAATAATAATAAGACTTAAGTATGAACCTTTGCTAACATCAAAACACAAGTTCAACTGTGGTGCACCCCATACCAACAAAGACCCCCCTTTTATAGGTGAGCCGCATGACCTGTGTACTAGGGTGCATGGCCCTATGGATCCCACATAGCCAAGTTGTATGGTTTCCTTCGAAGACTGCACAGGTTGTACAAAAGTGCATGACCTAACCATGTAGTCTTCAGTGAGGGCACGCACGTCTGTGCGATGGGGCATGGCCTGCTTTGAGAACCCCACACAGTTAGCGAATCTGCACGTCCAGGGCATGTTTGGGGATGCACGGTCGTGTAAAGTCACATGGTCGGGTCTTATCTCGTTTTCCGACTCTCGTTTGGCTTCGTTTTGCTTCTATTTTCCTCCAAATTACATCCTATCAAAGAAAAACAACCAAAAGTAGATCTCCGAACAAGAAAAAGTAATTATGCTATAAACATGATAGGAAGGGTACATATACATAGATAAGAATCAATAAAAGCATGTGAATGAGGGTTAAAACAAGGATAAAATTATATCTAATCTACGCTCATCACACTCCCACTAACCTGCTTGTACACATAAGATTCATCAAGATTTTGCATGAAGTCAAACACTTTGATTGCCCCATCAAAATGGTATTCCAACTCCTGGATGTTTGCTTCAGTCCATAAATGGATTGTTGAAGCTTGTATACTTTATTTCTTTCAACAGATATGAAACTCGTGGGTTGTATCATATACACATCCTCAAACATTTTACCATATAGAAATGTCATTTTCACATCCATTTATCATATATCATAATCATAATGAGCTGCTATGGCTAGGAGTATTCGAATGAATATAAGCATACCTACTAGCGAAAAGGTTTCGTCATAGTCAACACCTTGCCTTTGACGATAGTCCTTCGCCACAATCTAGCTTTGTAGGTAATTATATTACCATCCATGTTGGTTTTCTTCTTGAAAATCCACTCGCACCCAATAGGCGTGACGCCTTCAAATGGTCTACCAAGTTCCAAACTTGATTTTCATACATGGAATCCATTTCCGACTTCATGGCTACTAGCTACTTATCCCTCTGAACTTTTCAAAACTTCTTCATAACTAGTAGGCTCCTCATCCTCAATGAGTAACACATCACTCGATTCACTTATGAGAAATTCATATCTCTCAGGAATTGTATGTATCTTACTAGATCTACGAAGAGGAAGTGTTTCCATAGGTACTGCCGATAGCTCATCACTATGAGTAATAGGTTGTGGTTCTTGACTAGGAATCTCTTCAGTGTCTATCAGAGTCTCTTGAACTTTCTCAGGTTCAATCTTACTCCTGCTATTTTCCTGCAAGACAAACTCTATCTCTAGGAATACAATATGCCTTGAAACAAATATCTTTTGTTCCAAAGGATGATAAAATTGGTAACCCTTTATTTCCTTAGGGTAACCAATAAAAAAACACTTATCAGACTTAGCATTTAACTTGTTTGATACAATCCTCTTTATATAAGCAGGATAACCCCATATCTTCAAGTAAGATAGATGAGATTGCTTATTAGTCCATGTCTCATATAGAGTAGTAGAGACTGTTTTAGTCGGGACTCTATTTAACAAGTAAACAAGTGTCTCATGTGCATAACCCCAAAAAGATTTGGGAAGACTTGTATGATTCATCATTGACCTAACCATGTTCAACAAGGTTCAATTTTGCCTCTCAGATACACCATTGTGTTATGGTGTATATAACGGAGCCCATTGAGGCAATATTCTATTGTCTCTCAGATAATCTTAAAACTCTTAGGTTAAGTATTCATCACCTCTATCGGATCAAATTATCTTAATACATTTACCAATTTGTTTTTGCACTTCATTTCTGAATTCTTTGAACTTTTCAAAGGCTTCAAACTGTGTTTCATCATATACACATACCCAAATCGTGAGTGAACATTGATGAAGATAATGATGTAGTTATATCCTCCTTGTGCGTGAATTAATATTGGTCCACATACATTAGTATGTATAAGGCCAAGTAACTCTCCTACTTGTTCTCTCTTTCTGTAAAAGGTAACTTTGTTATTTTGCATTTTAAGCATGATTCACATGTATCAAACGAATCAAATTCAAATGATTCTAGAATTGCAAGTCTCTGCAATTCGAACATGCATTTCTTGCTTATATAGCCAAGACGACAATGCCTTGAATAGGAGGTTATTTGATCATCATTTCGAGTATGCTTGTTGCTTGCATTGATTTTGAATATGTCACCGGATGTATCTAATATGTAGATGTCATTGCATAAAGTTTCAGTACCATAAAGAACACCATTAAGGTTATATAACAACAATTATTACTAAAAGTCAAATGGAAATCCTTTATATTTAAATAAGAAATAGAAATAATGTTCTTTATTAATACTGGAACGAAATAACAATTATTTAGTTCTAAGACAAGTCCACTAGGAAGTTTTGACAAATATGTTCTGATGGCTACATCTTCAACTTTTACTCTATTGCCAACTGACAAATTTGTTTCTCCCTTGATGAGTGTTCTGCTATTCCTTAGCCCCTTCATGTCATTATATATATGTTAGTTACACTCAGTGCCCAATATCCAAGTGTCAGATGAAATAGCTTGACAATTAATAACGAAGATACCTAAAGAGGATGGGGCATCAGATGTCGATTTCTTTTTCAAGGACTCAAGATAGATTTTGCAATTTCTTCACGAGTGGCCATCTTGCCGCAATGTGATTTGGGCTCTTTTGTGACAATTCTTCCCATTTAGCCTTTTTCTTTCCTTTGTCTTAATGCTTTGACTTCCTCTTAAAACCTTTCTAAGAGTAATCAAGGGGCATCACAATCTTTTGTTCTTTCTTAACAGAAGGCTCCACAGTCTTAAGCATGTTGATCATTTCAAGAATGGTAGATTCAAGATTGTTCATCCTATAGTTCATCACAAACTGTGAATTACTACTCGGTAAACTATGCAAAATTAAGTCAATACTTAATACATGATCCATTGCTAAACTAAGTGATCCCAGCCACTCAATGTACCCATTCTTCTTTAGGACAAATTGCATTGCAGATAAACGCTCTAGCATCTTCGAGCAAAAAAGTAGCTTAGAGATCTCAAACCTTTTGGATCTAGCTTGCTTATCGAAAAGCTCACGAAGAAGATAGATAATAGTATAAGCATTCATATGCTCATATTGTTTCTATAGCTCAGGAGTCATCGACGCTAGCATAATGCAACTAGCAAGCTCAAAATCAGTCCTATGCTTTTGATGGGCCAACAATTGGTCTAGAGTTGCATCATCTACTAGACTAGTGGGATGAGGCTATTCAAGGACATACACAAGCTTTTCGACATTGAGAACAATTCTCATGTTTCAAAGTCAGTCCAAGAAGTTTGGTCTGGTAAGTTTGTTTGAATCCAAAATCAAATGCAAGTTTAAAGATGTCATGATTAAATGATTAACCTAAGAAATACAAAATCGAGTAAATATGAGAGAGACGATTTATTTCGTAAATGTAAACAATTTATACATAAATATGAAATCCCACTTATTGAATCTAAGAGCTCTTAATTTGAATTCAGGAGATTGTAGATTTTCTCCTGGTGGGTCGATATCTATTATAGATAAGAACAACCTTGGCTTTAGCCAACAAATCATTCTTGGCTATAATGGCAGTTATCACATTTACCAATCATGTATCGCATAAACATAACTATCACATTATGATATCCAGTATTTGAATATTCGCATAAACATCAAGTTGTTAAAACATTAACAAGTATATATCAAATGTATATCACCCAATTTCACCTTTATCCACATTGACCTTGACTTTGGCAAACAAATTAACGCTTTAATTTAAAACCAACTCATTAATCATGTGATCGTATCTCAATGGTTCAAACATATCTCTAATTTCAGGTTGAGCTTGGCTTTAGCCAATAACTCAAACAAGAAATCAAACTCTGGTTCTTGTCATATTAACGCAAGGTGTAGGTTTAAATATTGATGTAAGAGATTTAGGTCTCATCATCATCATGCAAATGAACTATCTACATGACATCACACGCATGACATAAACGATGACATGTCATATCGCCCATATCGCATATATAATGATATAACACACCACACGCATGACATAAAATGCATACATCTAATTTACTATATGGCATGGCATAAATAATATTATAGTTGATTTTATCTGGAAATAAAATATGATTAAGAATCTGATTTCTATAAATCGTGATTCCTTTAATTAAATTAGGAAAGAAATTTCCCAATTTAATTACATAATTTATCTAGGAAATTATTCTCAATCATGAAAATCTAATCAATTAGGAAATTATTCCCTAATTATGTATCCCCTAACTAATTAGGAAATATATATGATTAGAATTTCTAAATTAATTTGGAATCTTTAAAATTGGAATTTCTTAAATTAATTTAGAAACTTTCCAAAATTGAAATTTTCTAACAAATTAGGAAACTTTCCCAAATTAGAATTTCTTAATAAAATTAAAATCTTTCCGAGTTAAAATTTTCAAAATTATTTACCGAATATTTCCAAAATTAAATTTCCTAAACTATTTTATAAACTTGTCAAAAATAAAATTTCCTAACAAATTAGGAAACTTTCCAAAAAAATGTAAATTTGCAATAAAATAGAGAAAATTTCATAAACTGATCTACAGAATATTTCTAAAACTAAATTTCCTAAATTATTTAAGTAACTTTCCAAAATTGGAATTTCCTAACAAATTAGGAAACTTTCCAAAAATGAGAATTCTCAATAAAATAAGAAAACTTTCAAAACTAAATCTACTATCAACTACAACTCAAAACCATTTTACGATATGTCGAAGCACAATCAGGCTCTGATACCACGGTTGGGAAGCCTGATGCGGTTCATGCTAAAACACGTTTCAAAAACATGCACAGTGGAAGACAAAACATAATAATTTTCTAAATTATTATATCACACACATCACACGCATGCAAGGATAGAACATGGCTTGACATGATTATAAAATAATTTCTAAAATAATTTTTATTCTAGGTGTACCTGACGGATGACGAGCAGTGGAAAGGACATCAACTAGCAAAACCAATGGAGTTTGCCTCTACTCATATCCACGACGTGTTATCGTCGAGACAGCTTCATGAATCCCAAGTCAATCTTCTCTGATCGGTACTACCCAAGCGTGGAGAAGAATCAATCAAGAGAACTCCCAATTGCTAAGAGAGATCGGCCAAAAGCTTGGACCGGTCAAGCCAGGAGGTCCGGCCTCCTTTCGGTTGACTACATCAAAACTCACCTGAGGTATTTACATTCTCCACCCACACAAGGAGTTATTTAGAGTATAGTTATTCATTTCCTTAGATTAGCAACCACCTAGGTTGCAAACCAAGTAAACTCGAAGTCTCTTCTTTCTTACAGTTAATATGTTGTGTTTGTTTAACTACTAACTAATCTTCCATCTTTGTTAAAGAAGACAAAATATCTAGCTTTACATTTGCAGGGCTATTCACCGCCCCCCCCCCCACTAGCCGGCCTGACCGATCCTAACAAGTGGTATCAGAGTCAAGACGCTTTAGAAGAACTAACCACTAACTGAAGCAACACACAAATGGTCGGATCGAGCATCTACCTGCATAAGTTTGAGAGGGAGTTCGCACTTTAGAAGTGTAAAATTGAGGTATATTTTAAGACTAACTTTGACATTTTACTAACAATTAAGAATACTTTTGAAGCACCTAAAGATAACAACGAATATGTGAAAGAAGAGCATTTGTGGACCAAGAAGGAGTAAGCTGATTTTGTGGCCAACGACAAAGGAAAATTCCATCTGTTGAGCATGTTGCTACCACAAAAGTCAACCGGATCGGTGCTTACAGTTCGGCGAAGGAACTTTAGCAAAAGTTCCTGGAGCTCCACGAAGGTACCTCGGAGACGAAACTGGCGAGGCAGGATCTGCTCTGAAATTAACGGATGAACCTCCGGATGGACACTGAAGAAATTGTCGCACAACTACACGTGAGGATCAAGGAATTCATAACCAAACTAACGAACCTTAGAGAATCAATATCAAATAGAAATGTGATCAGATATGCCCTGAACTCATTTCCATGGATGCAGGATTGGTCTTCAATTGTAGACATAATACATTTTGAAAGAGCTTGAGACAAGTACGTTAGAAGAATTATTCTCAACCTTTAAACTTCACAAATCTAGATGTACATGATAGAGAAAAAGAAAGCCCAAGTAAATGATGAACCAGGCAGCAGACAAATTGAACCTGGGGTGACCGGCCCGGTCCCACGGAAGTTTTCCACCGGTCACCAGGGTAAATCGGGAAGCGCTCACGGTGGACAGTCTAGAAGCCCAGCGTCCCAGGGTTCGCGCCCCATTTGGAAGAAAAATTCCTGCAAAATGCGCCGTAGCTGGGGATCGAACCGCGGATGCCTGGGTTAACAACTAGTTACCCTACCGCTGCACCATAGCCCCGGGGACAAAAGAAAGCCCAAGTAAGAACCTAGTGCTAAAGGCCCAAAAAGACATGAAGGTCTAAAGTGACGAATCTAATTTAGACACATCGCTGAACGAGGACGGAAAAGTGTACATGGTAAGGTAATTTTCAAAGTTCCTTAAACTAATAATTTTAATAAGTCATAGGCAACAAAACCGCATAGAAGAAAAAGGAAGGCTCACTGCTATAATTGTCAAGAGGAAGAACACATCAAGGATAATTGTCCAAGACTGAAAAATAAAGACAAGGAAAAGAAGTCTGGTCGTAGCAAGCATAATAGCCTAAAGACTATGTGGAGTGAATCTTCTTCCTCAGAATCTGAGATAGAGGAGTATGTTGGGCTTGCTTTAATGGCATGCTATCAATCAGAGGACAATGAAAGCCCATCTAAAATGAGCATCGATGAAGGGGGAGCGTCAATTTGCAAATCCGACACGGTAAGTGAGACACGTAACTTCTCTCCTAATAAACTATATGATGGCATCAAAATGCTAAGTAAAAAAAAAGTTGAACCAGACAACAGACAAATTGAACCTGGGGTGACCAGCCCGGGCCCACGGAAGTTTCCCACCGGTCACCAGGGTAAATCGGGAAGCGCTCGCGGTGACCAGTCTAGAAGCCCAACGTCCCAGGGTTCGTGCCCCATTTGGAGAAAAAATTACTGCAAAATACGCCGTAGCTAGGGATCGAATCGTGGATACATGGGTAAACAACTAGTGACCTTACCGCTGCACCATAGCCCCGGGGGCATCAAAATGCTAAGTAGATCATTATGTAAATTACAAATCAAGTACGTTAATTTGAAAAAGGAAAATGTTGAACTAAAATTGAATTTATCTAATGCATGTCCACTAGAACAGTTTAACAAAATTAATGTTGAAAATATAAACTTGAAAGAAAAAATAGAAATGTTAGAAAAGAAATCAGCTTGTTCAAATTCAAATATTTTTTGAAATTTAAATTACAAAAATTTTCATGGACAAACTGGTATATCAAGAACCTAGGGGATAAATTATAAAAGTGCCCAAAAATTATATTTTACCCAAATAATTGATAAACCTAGTAGGTAGAAATTTATTTTGAATTTCTAAATGTGTGTTGAACTGTTAGATTATAATTCTAGAAACTAATGTTTTCATTGTATATCATTTTTGAAATTTCTTTTCATAGATATATTTTTTAAAAAATTTATTTTAAATTTTTTGTGATAGAGTTCATTCATATCAATCCATAAAAAAATTTTGAGATTTTTCGGATTGTTAAATAAATTTTTATGATTTTTTTGATTTAAAGTTAAAATTTTAATTTTAAAAATACTTTGAAGTCAATTTTTGAAACATTAAATTTTTGGAGTCAAACTGTCAGATTTTGACTCTTACAAAAATTATCAAGATTTTTTCAAATCAAATATTTTTTTTAATCATTTATTTTCCAAATTTCATACATTATTAATCAATTATTTTTCCACACTCAACGAAAATAGATTTTGCCTTAAAATTTTTTTTGTGACCAGATATAATATTCTGACATATTATCAAAAATGTCCAATAAAAAGAAAATTTTCTATGATATTTATATCAAAAATCAAAATTGTAACCTTTAAAATTCCTTTAAAATAGATTTTGATAAAATGACTCTTTTGATACCTCGTGATTATTATTTTAGAAACTTAGATAAATTACAAAGAATTTTGGATAAAGAAATTTTTTACAGTCTTTTTTAATTTTTTACCCTTAATTTTTGTTTTTTTAGATTTACAAGGGATATCCAGACTTGCACCAGAGTAATTCACTTAGCTGACTGGCCCTGCCCCACGGCCTTCAACAAGAGTCCCCACCGATCAACGAGGGTAAATTGCGGGATGGAAACGCATGGCGACTTCACCATTTTTGATGTGATCTAAGAGGGAGAAAATAGGAATTAAGTTAATGGGAGATCTTCATTACAAATATTTTTTACTTGTTTTTTTTGCAAAATTTGTATTACTTGTTTTTTTCCCTGTTTATATATCCCTAACGTAACTCGGGTTGATGCACATCAAAAAGTGAGAGACTGTAAGTACCCCGAGATAGTTTTGATGTGATTAACCGAGTCAAGTTAGGTCATGTTGGTTTGATCCCTTGATTTAAGTGTGTAATAGCTTAGGAGCATAGGAAATTGAGTGGAAGATGCAGCGAATGAAAAGGATAGCATGGGAAGTAAGCTGATGGGCTCGGTACATCCGAGGGACATAAAGTCTGCGGAAGAGTAAACCGGTGGATGAGAAGGGTGTTAGAAACGAGATGGCTAGAGAGGGGGGGTGAATATAGTCAATCACTTTTCTTTGAAACTTAACAAGTTTCCTGCACTCAACTTATTAGTAGCACAGCGGAAGAAACAAAAGAAAATGAAGCAGTGCAGTAAATGAAAATAGAAACCGAAAACAAACAACCACAATTAGCAAGATCGCTAATAAGGAGAGTTTACAAGGTTCGGGGATAACTTGCCCCTACTCCTTGGCGTGCCCTTAAGGTGGGCGATCCCTTGATCGTCAGCAGATCAAGCCCCGGTTATCACCGGATAGAAAGCAACCTCCTTCTCGGTGGAGAAACCTCTCCACAGTGTTTCAATCACAGATAAAGTTTAAGCACAAAGAAATAGCTAGAAGGATCTTACTCAAACACTTAGCAAGGACAAGAATATAGCAAGCTTCCCTGAGCTCTACCCAGTGGCGATCTCACGCAAGAACCCTTCTTCGTGTCTTTCCACTGTCGGACTCCAAGCTCCTTGTTCTCTCCTTCAAGCGCTCAAGTAATGGATGATTGCTTCTTGAAATCAGTAGCTTGCTCAAAGTAATGAAGCTTCAAGAACACAGCAAGCTTGTAATGAAGAACTCAAGGCGCAGTAGGAAGATTAGTTCCAGAACTCTGCTTCCACGAAGCTAACTTCCGCGCTTTTGATTCTCCACACAGCACCAGGTGACAACATCCTCCGTAGCCTCCAGCTACTACACTGCCAACGCCAGCTACCACTGAGCCCTCTCTGGTCTTCCTGAGATCCCCTCAGCCAAGCCCCAGTCTCGGCTCTAGTCTGCAGCTCACCCGTTGCAACTTGAAATGGAGAATCGGACAAACCTGCTCCAAGGAAAGCCTCCATTGACCTCTCCTTGAGTGTTTGAATCCTCCCCTGTCACCTGTAGCTTAATCAGAGTGTTAGAGCAGCGTATCACACAGTAAATCAAATATCAGATGTAAGTGGCATCAAATCGGATATGGTCAGACGCGATCTGAGCGTCTGACAGTGCAATTTGAATTAAAGTGATCGGTCACCTGACCGATCAGAGAGCCTCCTGATCGGTCACCAGACCGATCAGGCTGAGTCCAGACCGATCAGGCTCCGTCCTGATCGATCCCCGACACTCAATCAGAAATCGCGATTTCTTTGAGATTCTCCTGGACCGATCACCAGACCGATCCCAGGTCGTGGATCGTTCACCGGACCGATCCACCCTCATATCGGGCGATTTCTGAGTTTCTCAGCCTAAGCCTTCTGATCGGTCAACTGACCGATCAGGGTGTAACCTGATCGGTCAACTGACCGATCAGGGTGTAACCTGATCGGTCATCAGTTCGATCAGATCATCACCAGACCGATCAGGAACCGTCCTGATCGATCTTAGTGAGGAACCCGCGAAGCTGGATCGTTCACCAGAACGATCTGCACAGTGATCCTGATCGGTCATCAGACTGATCAGGAGCAGTTCAGCAAGGGAACTCAACCTCACTGCTCGCTCCCTGATCGGTCACCAGACCGATCAGGAGCCAGTCAATGGGTGAAACACATACTCCCTGATCGGTCACCAGATCGATCAGGAGCAGCACAGTAGGTTCCCAACCTCACTGTGTGCTCCCTGATCGGTCACCAGACCGATCAGACATCGCTGGATCGGTCACCAGACCGATCCACGAAGGAGCAGCGTGCTAGAATCCCTGATCGATCACCAGACCGATCCAGGGACTCAAACTTAGCCCTCCAAGCTAAGTTTTCTTCCACCTTAGCCCTCCAAGCTAAGGATTTTTCACCTAACTCTCCAAGTTGGGAATTTGCACCTAATCCTCCAAGTTAGGACTTTTCACCTAGCCCTCCAAGCTAGGACTTTTCACCCAACCCTTCCGAATTAGGACTTTTCCAAACCTAGCCCTCCAAGCTAGGACCTGACCCTCCAAGCCATGACTTTTTCACCTAATTCTCCAAGATGGGAATTTGCACCTAACCCTCCAAGTTACGACCTTTCACCTAGCCCTCCAAGCTAGGACTTTTCACCCACCTCTTCCGAATTAGGACTTTTCACACACCTAGCCCTCCAAGCTAGGACTTTCAACACCTAACCTCCCAGATTAGGATTTTCCAACACCTAGCCCTCCAAGCTAGGATTTTCCATACCATGCCTAATCCTCGATCAGGACTTAATCATCATCAATAATCATCCACCTAAACTAAAATCGGTGTCAACACCAAAACAACAATCAGGGCCAGACTATATCAACAATCTCCCCCTTTTTGTTGTTTGACAACCCGATTTTAAGTTTAGGGATCCTCAATCAAGTTTTCCAACATTTAGAATCATAGGGGAATCCAGATCCTCCCCCTATAACAGATCATCCTAAACTTAACCAACCAACACTCTCTCCCCCTTTGTCGAACACCGAAAAGGGGTTTAGAAGGGCTGTTAAGTTTAAACTAAACTCCCCCTTAACCCTAGGGGTATCCCAAAACAACAAGGATATTTGAAAAGCATATGAAGACATATGACAATAAGATATAAGCATGGCAAAGCAGGCATATGTATCATATGAGCATGACATCATAAGCTTGAAGATAGCTACGGATCAAATATGTAGATAGTACTCATAGCATCATCAATAAGCATACTAAAGGAAAATAACACATGCATCAGAGTCAGAAAGTCTAGGTCATAAAAACATCCAGGATGCAAGACATATGCATCAAAATACGTGTGGCACAAGACCACAACAAGTAAGTCATAGGGCGTACAGCCCGAAAGTATCACAATCAAATACTCATATCATGATAAGACAGCAGACATCCAAGGTCAAGTGTCAGTTGGGGGGTCGTCATCGCGCATAAGGTCATCCATCGTGGCATCAATAGATCCCGGTGCAGCGCTGCCCGAAGGAGCATCCCCTGGAAATGTATGGCGGCGCCACTCTCTGTACCACGTCTGCTGCAATGCCTGGACCCCAGAAATAGTAGACTCTACGTCAGTCAATCGGCGATCGAATGACCTGAACTCCGAGCGGATCTCCTCTCGATGAAGCTCTCGTAAATGAAGATCCTGCTGGATGGTCCACTCGAGCTCTGAAATCTGCCAGCTCAAATCTGGCTCAGGCTCATCGTAGTAATCGCCAGCAGCATGGGGCTCATGAGGCGCAGCAACATCGGGTGGTGCCTGAACGTGTGGTGCTCCGCCAGGTAACTCACCGAGACCTCGCCCATCCTTCCACACCAAGGCCCCATCGCGCTCTCGAATAATAATGCCAGACTTGGCAAAAGCGCGTCGACCCAGGCGACAATCCTGTTTGACCATGGGCATGGTCCTGCCTTTGGTGACATCAACACCAACTGACATAAGCCAGTCAGTGATGATATGACCAAAGGGCATGTAGACCGTGCGACGACTCGGCTCACGATATGATAGGATGGACTGGAAAATGCTCTCCATGATGTCGAAGTCTATCTGGCGATGCATGCCGTAGAGCATAAGGCAGTGATAGGGTCGGATCTCGGTCAAAGGCTTTGAAGTGATGGGTAAGATGCAATTTGTGATTATCTTGAAAAGGACATAGTCAACTGGAGCAAGTCGTAGGGCTGCAAAAGTAGGGAAAACTGGACCTAATTCATCAAGACCGGCTGGGCGGGGATGACCAAAAAAGTGCTGATAGATGGAGTCAGGGGTAACATCTGCAAATGGGGCTAGCAGAGGATCAGGAAGTTCAGGGTAGATCGAATAAAGATTCAGTGATCGTCGACCACCCAAGTACTCTGCCAAGATCTCATAAGAAAAATCAAGATTCATCTTGCCGACTCGAGTGGTGAACTCAAAGCCCCCCTGAGGACCTTGCTGAAGATTATTATAGAATTCAGAGACTAGGTCGTAATTAATAGTTCGTTCAAAAGACAGAAGGAAACCCAGATTGTAGAAAGTGACAATCTCCATGACGGAGGGGCAGTGCTCAGTCAGAAAAGGGATATCTATGGATCGGCAGGGTAAGAGTTTAAAGGTCCTTGCTTGGAAGGCTTGTTCACAGGCCGCATTTGGGAACCGGGAGCTAGAAGAAGGTTGTGGCCTTCTGGAAGGCCCAGATGTAGCAGGGGCTTTCCCCCTTGAACTGCCCTCAGCTACTTCCTTGCCCTTGGAGGATTTTCTAAAGGGTTGAATTGGTCATACACATCATGATTTAATCAGGGAAGTGATCACACATTGAAGAACATAAGTCGAATCACAAGTTTAAGAATTGATCATCAAAGGTAAGACCCAATCATAGTTAGACATTAGATCAAGATCAACAATAGAACAATAATGAGGTGAAAAATCGATTTGATCATTTGGTGAGAAAGTGAGGTCACGGCAAATACAAAAGGGTCATGGCACCACAGCAAGAACAAGAACCAAAACATGGTTAGCTTCACAACACAATTTATAAACTGTTTTGAAGGAAAAACTGAGATCAAAACTTACTTAGGTGCCATTGGTGAGGTTTCGAAGATGGAAAAACCAAGCTTGCGCGGAAGGATGCTCTCAGCGCAAGAGGTGGTCGCAAGGCGTTTCTGCGAGAGAAGAACTCGCACAGGGTTTGGAGACCTTCACACTCACGCTCACGAGAGGAAGACGAACACGCAGGAGGCGCTCTCGCACACACAGAGTCGCGCACGAAGGGTTTTCGGCGCTATGGTTCGGGAGATGGAAGTGTTTCGCGAAGTCATTTGGTTGGTGGATCGGTCCACCAACCAGAATTTAATGTGATTGAACGGATCACCGTTCGATCTGATAGCGCCCAGACCGATCAGGCTATAGCCTGATCAGACTGACCTGGTCCTGATCGGTCTAGTGACCGATCAGGAGCGCTCCTGATCGGTCGTCTGATCGATCAGGGCATGGACAGTAGGGTCCGAAGAAAAACCTGGGAGCCCCCTGATCGGTCTGTGGACCGATCCCCATAGGGTGCCAGATCGGTCCGGGGACCGATCCAGGCTGGCTCAGAACCCTTGGTCAAAAAGTTTGGAGAGTCACTGTTGGCCCTCCGATCGGTCTGTGGACCGATCGTTACAGGATGGAACCAGATCGGTCCGGAGACCGATCAGCCCTAGGCCTGATCGGTCCGGTGACCGATCAGGGTTCCTGATACTCCCTGATACGAACTGAAATGTTCAGTTTCAAAATTTCTGAAGCTCTCCAAGGAGATCTGATGAAGTTTATCGGACTTGGACATGATCGCATGACTAAAATTGATCCCTAAACGAGGATCAAAGATCCTTATAGGTTCAACAATCACTTTGACCCATACAAATGGAATCAAACTCAATCAACAATCATTCATGCAATTTCAACTAAGTTTGAATCAAATCCAATATTCCAATCAAGTTTCCTTGATTGGAATGTCCAAGTATGATCATGGAGCCAAATACACATATGTTATGCATCGGTTTTCCCCATACTTGGTCACCACCGTGATTATTATCTCGTCAACTTAACTTCTCAAGGGATGCATTGACATTTTGAGAAATTGAGTTGATCCTAACATCTCACCCCATATCTAGCAAACAAAAACGTTTTGGTAAACCTTATAGTTTGTGTGAGATGTTCCCAAAGTTACCCAATTGTTTCCCAACAATTTCGAAATAATCATGAAGGGTTTTAATGCAACTCAACCCTATGAAGCACGACACATTCCCAACTCCCGTCTTAGGAAACTAAATTCATTTTCGGGAAGTGGTTTAGTGAAAATGTCGACTAGGTTTGATTTGGACTCTACATGAGAGAGTACAATATCTCCCCTAGCTACATGATCCCTAATGAAGTGGTGACGCACCTCAATATGTTTGGTCCTAGAATGATGGACTGGATTCTTGGTTAAGTTAATTGTGCTAATGTTATCGCATAACACTTGCACACCCTTGTAACTCGAAACCATAGTCCTCTAAAGTATGTATCATCCACAACAATTGTGATACACTCTCTCCCATGGCGATATATTCTGCCTCGGTCGTGGAGAGAGCAACACAATGTTGCTTCCGACTTGACCAACTTACTAAGGACAAACCTAAGAATTGGCAACCCCCACTTGTGCTCTTCCGGTCCAACTTACATCCAGCGTAGTCAGAATCCGTATAGCCAATTAAATCAAAAGATTCGGTACGGGGGTACCATAGACCGACACCAATTGTACCCTTGAGATATCTCAAAATTCGCTTAACAGCAATTAAATGAGATTCCTTGGCACAAACTTGATACCTAGCACACATACCCACAGCAAATAGGATATCCGGTCGACTAGCTGTGAGGTATAGCAAACTACCTATCATGCTTCGATATTGAGTTAAATCAACGAGTTTACCACTCTCGTCATTGTCTAATCTTGTGTTTGTGGCCATGGGAGTGGTTACCTCCTTTGATTCACTCATGTTGAATTTTCGAAGCATTTTTTGTGTATACTTTGATTGGTGCACATGGATACCATCGCGAGTTTGCTTGATTTCAAGTCCAAGGAAGAAAGTCAATTCTCCCACTAGACTCATTTCAAATTCACTTTCCATGTGTCCAATGAACTCATTTAAATAGCCCCTATTGTTTGAGCCACAAATTATGTCATCGACATATACTTGGGCTACAAATATATTGTCACCATCTCTTCGTAGAAATAGTGTAGGGTCTATTTGACCTCTAACGAAGCCCTTTTCAATCAAGAATGTCGACAACCGCTCATACCAAGCCCGGGGTGCTTGTTTAAGGCCATAAAGTACCTTTTTGAGCTTAAACACATGGTTTGGGAATTCGGTACTCTCAAACCCCGGAGGTTGTTCGACATAGACCTCTTCTCTAATCAAACCATTTAGGAAGGCCGATTTGACATCCATTTGGTATAATTTGAAGCCACGATGTGCTGCAAATGCGAGCATCAATCGGATGGACTCTAATCGTGCCACGGGAGCATAAGTCTCATCATAATCAAGGCCTTCAACTTGACTGTAGCCCTTGGCTACCAAGCGTGCCTTGTTTCTAATGATTTCTCCCTTGTGGTTCAATTTGTTCTTGAAGACCCATTTGGTTCCAATGATGGTGGTCTTCTTAGGTCTAGGGACTAAGTCCCAAACTTGACTCCTTTCGAATTGACCTAGTTCATCTTGCATTGCAATGATCCAATCGGGATCATTTAATGCTTCATCAATTTTTCTAGGTTCAATTTCGGAAATTAGGGCAACTTCATTAGCCTCATTCCGGAAGAATGATCTAGTCCTAACCCCATGATGGATGTCTCCAACAATTTGGTCTTGAGGATGACTAGAGTCTAATCTAGTTTGCTTAGGAGTTGATGGTGCTTCTTGAACGGGTTCACTAGACACAAGTTCAGCCTTAGGATCCGGCTGATCAATGGGTTGTCTAGGTTCACCGTCCTCAGACTCATCACCATCAACAACACTTGGGTTTCTTTCAAACTTAGTCTCCTAAGTTCGAGTTGAACTCCTTCTACATTTTCTGATTGGTCAATTGACTTTGGAATTTCTTCAAAGACCACATCAGAAGACTCTTCAACTAATCTAGATTTCTTGTTGTAGACTTGGTAGGCTTTACTAACGAGGGAGTACCCGACTAGTATCCCTTCATCAGCCTTTGCCGTGAACTTTCCAAGGTGATCCTTGGTGTTTAGGATGAACACCTTACAACCAAACACCCGAAGGTGTCTAACCGTAGGTGGTTTCCCAAACCAAAGCTCATGGGGAGTCTTTCCTAAAAACCTATGAATGAGGACTCGATTTTGCACATAGCAAGCTGTATTTACAGCTTCAGCCCATAAGTAACTCGGGAGTGAGTACTCATTAAGCATGCTTCGTGCAGCCTCTTGAAGTATACAGTTCTTCCTCTCTACAACATCATTTTGTTGTGGTGTTCTAGGAGTAGAGAACTCATGTCTATAACCCCTATCTTGACAAAATTCTAAAAACCTTTGTTTTTGAAATTCACCTCCATGATCACTTCTAATTGTCTTAATGGTTAATGATTTTTCATTTTCAACTCTTCTACAAAAAGAAATGAAAACATCTAAGGTTTGGTCCTTATATTTTAAAAAGTAAGTTCATGTATATCTAGTGAAATCATCAATGATCACAAAGCAATATCTACTTCCATTCAATGATATGATAGTACTACAATCAAATAGATCCATGTGATGTAAATCTAAAGCGGTAGAAGTACTTACAGCGCTTTTACCTTTATGTGCAGATTTTATTTGCTTACCCATTTGACATGCATCACAAAGTTTATCTTTCTCATACTTGATGCTTGGTAAGCCTCGGACTAATCCCTTGTTGGCCAACTTCCGGATGTTCTTCATGTTAACATGTGCTAACCTCCGGTGCCAAAGGGTGGACTCTTCTTCTTTTGACATGAAACACTTAGCAAAAGCATTAGTAGCACTTTTAAATGAAACTTGATAAATATTGTCTACTCTTGCTCCTACTAGTACCGTGTCCAAGGTGTCATTTTGTCTAACTAGACATTGACTTGGTTGGAAGTCAATTGTGTAACCCGTGTCACACAATTGACTCACACTTAGGAGATTAAATTTCATTCCCTTGACTAGAAGGACATTTGAGATTCTAAGACATTCGGATATTTGAATGTCTCCTATCCCTATGACCTTAAGACTACCATTGTTTCCAAATGATACATTACCTCTACTTTTCTTGTGAAGAGTGGTAAACAATGATCTATCCCTGGTCATGTGTTTGGAGCATCCACTATCAACGAACCAAGTTGATAGATGCTCCCCCTCAATCATAACCTACACAATTCGAAAAATAGAAGTTTTAGGTACCCAAACCTTGGGACCTAAAGCATCAACTAAACATGACTTAGGCACCCATGCCTTGATCATTTTCTTTTGGATTTTGGGTGTCCTAGAATGTCTCATATCAGTTCTAGACATGAGAGACACAAATGACGGTTCCTTAGGACGGTAACCAATATCGGCCCTATTGTAAACCGCTCTTTGGGCATTTAGGATCATATCTAGGGTCTTAGAGCTAGTTGAGAATTTTCCAAGAATATTCTTGAGCTTCTCAACTTCACTCTTCAATGATTGGTTTTCTTCTACTAGCAATTCATCATGCAAATCATTGATTTCCTCAACCTTAGAGGACTTCAAGTTTTCAATTTCAAGTTTCAATGATTTAATTTCATCTTCTAGCAGTTCAACATGTAAAACATCAATGTTATCATCCCTAGAAGCTTTCAATTGATCAATTTCTAATTGCAATGCTTTAACCATATTTTTGGACTTCTTAAGCATACTAGTTAAACATGCAATTGCTCTATAACACTTTTCAAGCTCGGGAGAAGTTACCTCTTCATCATCCGAAGATGATGAAGCCGCGTTTGAGGAGCTTGAAGATTCATCACTGCTCTCCTCTCCAAGAGCCATGAGTGTCACTTGCCTTGTGCTCTTCTCCTCCTTCTCTTCATCGGATGAGCTAGAAGATGACTCATCTCAAGTGGCCTTCAAGGCCTTCTTCTTCTTCTTGGATCTCTCTTCTTTTCTTTTGGATTTCTCCTCCTTCTTCTTTAGTTTAGGACATTCATTCTTGAAATGCCCTTTCCTACCACACTCAAAGCAAGATGCATTAGTCTTATCAAGCTTAACTTCACTAGAGTTACCTCTACCCTTGAAGCGTCGATCCCTTCGCATCATTCTTCGCACAAAGTTTACCATCTCGGAGGAAGAAGAGCCGCTGCCATCTTCCTCGGAATCGGACTCGGATTCGGAAGAGGATGAGGACGAAGAGACCTCCTTTTTCTTCCTTGTTGATTCGGTCCCCTGCAACTAAGGCAATCCCCTTCTCCTTGGGGCCTTTGTTAGCCATTTCATGCAATTCCATCTCACAAAATAAGTCATCTAACTTTACAATAGATAGATCCTTGGATACTTTGTAGGCATTCACCATGGATGACCACAAAGCATTCCTTGGAAATGCTTTCAAGACATACCTCACAAGGTCGCGGTTCTCGACCTTTTCATCAATCGAATGAAGCCCATTGAGGACTTCCTTGAACCGGCTATGAAGTTCACTTACCGACTCATTCTCCTTCATGGCGAGATTTTGGAGTTGATTGAGGAACAAGTCCCTCTTTGCGATTCTAGAGTCTCGGGTGCCTTCATGAAGCTCAATGAGTTTGTTCCACAAGTCCTTCGCACTTGTGAAAGGACCAACCTTGATGAGTTGGTCTTTGTTCATGCCACATTGTAGAGTGACAACCGCCTTCGGTCGGCTTCACTCTTCCGAGTTTGTTAGGCAGTCCACCGTGAAGACTCGAGTTCTTTGCCTTCGTCATCCTTAGGAGGGATGAATCCCTCCTTCACCGCGAACCAAGTATGGATATTCATCTTCAAATAGTATTCCATCTTTGATCTCCAATATTGAAAGTCAGCGCCATCAAAGAATGGAGGTCGGGTGGTAGAGAAGTCTTCTCTCAAAGCCATCTTGTTGATAACTCTTGGATGTTAAGCTGTAAACAGAGCCCCAAGCTCTGATACCACTTGTTGGAAAGGAGATGGCTAGAGAGGGGGGGTGAATATAGCCTATCACTTTTCTTTGAAACTTAACAAGTTTCCTGCACTCAACTTATCAGTAGCACAGTGGAAGAAACAAAAGGAAATGAAGCAGTGCAGTAAACGAAAACAGAAACCGAAAACTCACAACCACAATTAGCAAGATCGCTAACAAGGAGGGTTTACAAGGTTCAGGGATAACTTGCCCCTACTCCTTGGCGTGCCCTTAAGGTGGGCGATCCCTTGATCGTCGGCAGATCAAGCCCCGGTTATCACCTATAGAAAGCAACCTCCTTCTCGGTGGAGAAACCTCTCCACAGTGTTTCAATCATAGATAAAGTTTAAGCACAAAGAAACAGCTAGAAGGATCTTACTCAAACACTTAGCAAGGACAAGAACACAGCAAGCTTCACTGAGCTCCACCCAGTGGCGATCTCACGCAAGAACCCTTCTTCGTGTCTTCCCACTGTCGGACTCCAAGCTCCTTGTTCTCTCCTTCAAGCGCTCAAGTAATGGATGATTGCTTCTCGAAATCAGTAGCTTGCTCATAGTAACGAAGCTTCAAGAACACAGCAAGCTTATAATGGAGAACTCAAGGCGCAGAAAGAAGATTAGTTTCAGAACTCTGCTTCCACGAAGCTCACTTCCGCGCTTTTGATTCTCCACACAGCACCAGGTGACAACATCCTCCGTAGCCTCCAGTTACCACACTGCCAACGCCAGCTACCACTGAGCCCTCTCTGGTCTTCCTGAGATCCCCTCAGCCAAGCCCCAGTCTCGGCTCCAGTCTGCAGCTCGGTCGTTGCAACCTGAAATGGAGAATCGGACAAACCTGCTCCAAGGAAAGCCTCCATTGACCTCTCCTTGAGTGTTTGAATCCTCCCCTGCCACCTGCAGCTTAATCAGAGTGTTAGAGCAGCGTATCACACAGTAAATCAAATATCTAATGTAAGTGGTAGCAAATCGGATATGGTCAGACGCGATCAGAGCGTCTGACAGTGCAATTTGAATTAAAGTGATCGGTCACCGGACCGATCAGAGAGCCTCCTGATCGGTCACCAGACCGATCAGGCTGAGTCCAGACCGATCAAGCTCCGTCCTGATCAATCCCCAACGCTCAATCAGAAATCGCGATTTCTTTGAGATTCTCCTGGACCGATTACCAGACCGATCCCAGGTCGTGGATCGTTCACCGGACCGATCCACCCTCATATCGGGCGATTTCTGAGTTTCTCAGCCTAAGCCTTCTGATCGGTCGACTGACCAATCAGGGTGTAACCTGATCGGTCATCAGTCCGATCAGATCATCACCAGACCGATCAAGAACCGTCCTGATCGATCTTAGTGAGGAACCCGCGAAGCTGGATCGTTCACCAGAACGATCTGCACAGTGATCCTGATCGGTCATCAAACCGATCAGGAGCAGTTCAGCAAGGGAACTCAACCTCACTGCTCGCTCCCTGATCGGTCACCAGACCGATCAGGAGCCAGTCAATGGGTGAAACACATACTCCCTGATCGGTCACCAGATCGATCAGGAGCAGCACAGTAGGTTCCCAACCTCACTGTGTGCTCCCTGATCGGTCACCAGACCGATCAGTTATCGCTGGATCGGTCACCAGACCGATCCACGAAGGAGCAGCGTGCCAGAATCCCTGATCAATCACCAGACCGATCCAGGGACTCTAACTTAGCCTTCCAAGCTAAGTTTTCATCCACCTTAGCCCTCCAAGCTAAGGATTTTTCACCTAATTCTCCAAGTTGGGAATTTGCACCTAACCCTCCAAGTTAGGACTTTTCACCTAGCCCTCCAAGCTAGGACTTTTCACCCAACCCTTCCGAATTAGGACTTTTCCAAACCTAGCCCTCCAAGCTAGGACCTGACCCTCCAAGCCAGGACTTTTTCACCTAATTCTCCAAGATGGGAATTTGCACCTAACCCTCCAAGTTAGGACTTTTCACCTAGCCCTCCAAGCTAGGACTTTTCACCCACCTCTTCCGAATTATGACTTTTCACACACCTAGCCCTCCAAGCTAGGACTTTCAACACCTAACCTCCCAGATTAGGATTTTCCAACACCTAGCCCTCCAAGCTAGGATTTTTCATACCATGCCTAATCCTCAATCAGGACTTAATCATCATCAATAATCATCCACCTAAACTAAAATCGATGTCAATACCAAAACAACAATCAGGATCAAACTGTATCAACATGTATGACAGCCATTGCTGCCCGAACCTGACTTTGGATTTCAACTGAAATCCTAGGTCGGATCGACGCTTACTGTTCCCTCTTCTGGGGAACACTTCTTCATTTACTCCACTCTAGAGAAGTTACCTATTTGTCAACTGACACCTCCGATTGGACTTTTGCTCAATCTCCGAAGCTTTCGGATCTCGAGACGTCCGTTCCTCAACCCATCCCTACTTCTGTCCATTGTCCTCACTCGGCTAAAACTCCAGCCCGATCTTCCGGATCAGGTCTTAGGTGCCCCGACCCCTGGTTAGGTTTTTATGCCCAATCTTCCGAACTAGGTCTTCATGCCCAACTTTCGATCAGATCTTCTTACCCAGTCCTCAACCAGGTCTTCGGTACCCAACTCTCGGCCAGGAATTCGTGCCCAGTCCCAACCAGGACTTCGTGCTCAACCCTACAGGTCAAGGGTTCGTGCCTTGGTAAACTAGGATTTTCCTGCACACTTAATAAAGCATATTAGTTCCAAAAGTATACTTAACTTGGAACCCTTTGCCATTATCACAACCAGGATCAATCTGGTACTTTTGGCACCAACAATCTTCCCCTTTTTGAATTATAGCATCCCAATTCAAAAGTTATGTTAAAATATTTAAACAAGTAGAAAAAGCATTAAAGGAACACAGTTCAACATTTTTCAAGGTAAGATGAATTTTCCAATGTATGATTTAAAAATTAGAAATATTTGCAAGTTAAAATTCGATTTCAAAGTATTTAAGAAAACTTGCAAAGCTCCCCCTTTGATAAGTTATGTTTTGAAAATGAAGCCAAAAATAAGCTCCCCTTGATGTGTAACTCTCCCCTTGAATACTAAGTAAAAATTGAACAACTATTTAAGTTAAAAAAATAACAGGAATAAGCTAAAAAAAATTTAGAATCAATTTAATTCACTCATTTGAGTCTAAGTATGATCTGAGTCTATGTATAGAAAAGTTAACAAGCAATAATTTTGAAAACATAATTTGAATAACAAGAAAAAATCAATCCTTGGGCCCCTGTCTTACCCAATTTGTTATTTACCAGCTGTTATAAAATAGTGGCTTTCGCTTGGGTTAGTAAAGTTAAGTAGTATGATCAAGTTAGATTTGCTAAGCTTGATTACTTAACTTGATTGATGCTAAATTGTATTTATTGCCCCAACTACTGTTAATGCACTGACTTAAAGCATCTTTGAGTCAAGTCATAGGCCTAAGCATCTCAACCCAGTCTAAGTTATCAAGAAAGGTATCCCTAATGTGCTTGTGAGATGCTAGTTTCTAAATCCATAGGAGCTTGCAATCTAGGGGTTAAACCTAAGCTAAGTCCATAAAGATAAAATCCCGAGTTTTGAGGGGGATAGGTTTTTGAAAACTAAGTCGAGAAGGGAAAAAAATAGAGTAAACCAATTTTAGAACTTAGAAAAATACATTGAAAATAGTGAAAAAAACATATTTTTGAAAAGTAGTAACAGAAAATGATTTTTGAAAAATAGTTAAGGAAAAGGATGATTTTGATGAAGAATAATTAAGAAAAAAAATTCAAAAATAAAAACTATTCTACTAAGCATATATAAGTAATAAAGACATGTCAATATAGAAGTCAACTGGAGTGAACCATGCCAATCAAAAAGAGTCAACAGACAATCAATCCCAAAGACAAATACAGATCAAGTCTATGAAGATGACGAGCCCGGGTGCCACGAGCAAAACATAGCCATAAGCTCTATGTGCGGGGCTTGCTCTACCATCTCTCAGGATTGATCTGTCTCTATCCTCTCTGAGTGTCGGGTCTTGGCCTCCTCCCATAAATTGTGAATCTCCCGCTTAATCCGGGTGAGTCGCTCGTTTGTAGTCAGAGGAGGTGGAGGTGGCAGTTTCTGCTCCACCTGTGCCTCAAGCTCGACAACGAAGTCGTCCTCGTCGCCTCCGGATCATCCTAAGGCTAAACTCCCTGTCGTCTCCAAGAGATGACCCCAGTGTCCGAGATGTATATCATGGCTAACAAGAAGTTCCTCGGTATAACGCGCATTCCAAAATATGCAACTCAAGAAATTGGGAGATGGACATAGTAGGATCCCTCTCACCCCCAATGAAGTTAGTATAGAGATTATCGAGGGTGATGTGAGAGTAATGATCAGAAAAAGAGAGGTTCATAGGAGAGTAGCAGAGAAATGTGGACTCAGAGAGTCGCAGTCCAAGAAAATAAGTAATCCAGCCAGGGGTAATGGAAATATCTTGGGTCTGGACCCTAGTGGAGTATGTAAGATCATCAACCTTAACCAGATTGTTATAAAATTCTGCACATAAGGTGATATTTACTGGACTGGTGCAATAGACTAAAAGATCGAGTTGATAATGGTTAATGACCTCTATAGATAAGGGACAAGATTGAGTGAAGAAGACTCTATTTAGATAGTGAGTCTTAAGGGGATTATAGATGGTGGAACTAAACTTATTGAATAGAGCAAGTGAGGGGAACCTAGGATCAGGACTGGGCTCAGCAGAGGGGTCAACTTCAGTGACTTGACGTTTACTAAACAGAGAAATAGCATAATAAATAGAAAAAAATTGAATTACAAAATAGGAGAAAAGTTTAGATTTAGACTTGAGTAGAGGTTCCTTCCTGAACGTTTTCAGTTAAGGAGCTTGAGTTAGCCTCCTCCTTAAGGCTTTTATCTCCTTTTGAAGTGACTTAACCCTGACGTTGGATTTATCCAACTTGTGAGATAGATAAGAGATAAGGTTATAGAGTTCAAGTTCAGAGTAACCACTTATAGTGAGTCGGCCTTTTTCCGACAAGGAGATCGTTCCGGTTATGTTGCTTTGCTCTGGCTCTACTTCTGACTCGGACTCGGTGTCACGATCGTCTGATGCCGTCAGCGCGAGAAGGTTTGAGTGGGGCAGTTCTTCATCTTACTCCTCTGAGGAAGACTCATCCTAGGTCGCTTGAAGCGCCTTCTTTCTTCATTGCTTCTTCGCATCTTTTAAGTTGGGACACTCTGATTTGAAATGGCCCTTCTTATTGCACCCATAACAAGTGATCTCCGTCTTGTTCTTCTGTCTTTTGTGCTTGGTTCAGTCGGATCATCCTTTGACAGAGCTGGTTTCTTCTTTCTCTGAACCTTACTCTTTTGTACATTCTTTAAACTAGATTAACTAGTTCTGAGTAGTCCATATTTTCAGTGTCAGACTCTGAGTCAGAGTGAAACCTGGGTTCATGTTACATCTTTTTCTTCTTGAGTTTACTTGCAACCAAAGTGATATCTCTCTCGGCCGGTGTAGTATTAGTTTGTTCATGCAATTCAAATTCAGAAAAGAGTTCATCTAATTTGATTAAAGCTAGATCCTTTGAAACATTGTATGCATTCACCATGGATGCCCACAAGGTGTTCCTTGGAAATGAATTTAGTGCATACTTTACTAGATCACGCTTTTCTACCTTGTGGTTGATTGCATAAAGACATTCATTAGCTCATGGATTTGAGCGTGTAGTTGTGTCACAGTCTCACTTTCTTGCATCTTCATATTGTACAACTTGTTGAGTAGCAAGTCACGTTTGCTAATCTTTGTGTCGGAGGTCTCCTCGTGAAGTTCTATTAATTTGTTCCATAGATCTTTTACATTGTTGAAGGGGTGATGCGGTTGAGTTCCTCTTTGGTGAGGCCACACTGAAGAGTTTGGGTCATTTTGGTGTTAGTTTCTATCTTCTTTTTCAAAGTTGCACCCCATTCATTGTATCCCTGAAGCTCGACTTGTGAATACCATTTCTGATTAATTCGAAAAGCACAAAATCTGAAAAAATTGACTCAATTGGTGGTTTCACCGAATCTGAGTAAACCCTGCTCTAATACCACTTGTGGGATCATAGAGAGTGATAGAAGGGGGGATATCACATTTCAAAAATTCTTGGATTTAGGTAAGAGTGTGTAGGATCGGTGTCGGTCGATAGAGGGGGGGTGAATATCGACTAGTCAAATTTCTTCAGAAAACTCATCGTTTGTCTTTCTATCAGGGTTAGTATGCAGCGGAAGTAATAATAAACTAAAGAAAGACACAAGATAAATGACACGCGGGTTTTACTTGGTTCCCAACCCCCAGGGTCAATACATCCAAGGCCTAAGCACTCAATCGTGAGTCCGCTAATGGTCTCCTTTTCGGACTTTCCGGAGGCGGAGAAACCTGTCTTATAGTTCGAATTTACAAGCAAAAAGATAGTAAATGAAATACAATTCGTAAATAAAACGCAAACCAAAAAACAACTCGGCCAACTCTGGAAGTCCGAAGTGTCGCGCACTTCCTCCGAGAGCCTCCTTGGTCGCAGAGTTTCGACTAGAGCGCGTTTGCTTCACACGGAATGCTTTTGCGGTTGTGGAAAGTGATTTTCTACAATGAGGGGTCGAACCCCTTTTATAGCACCTTCTCGGGCGCTTGTGATGCCTTGGGCCCCTACCATGTGTCAGTCAAAGACTTATCCAGCACTGAATCGCGGAAGGGATAAAACACCCCTTCCCAGGCGCCTGGGAAGCCTTGCCAGGCGCCTGGGATGGGGCTGCCCAAACTGGGGTGCCCAGGCTTCTTGGGCGCCTGATTCAAGTCAGCCGCCCAGGAGATGTTTCCCAGTTGTGTTTTCTCCTAGTTTGCTTTCCTATCTTGCCTCCAACTCCAGGTACCTGCAAGACAACAAACACAAGACAAGCATACAAATAATCTTAGTCTTAAAGATTCGTTCTAACTTTGGATTTCACTCGAAATCCTAGGTCGAACCGACGCCTAATGTTCCCTTTCCCGGGGAACGCATCCTCACTTACTCCACACTTGGAGAAGTTGTGTTTGCCAACCGGAACCTCCGGTTGGACTTTCGCTTAGCTTCCGAGAATCCGAATCTCGTGACGTCCGATCTCAACCCGTCTCTACTTTTGTTCGCGATTCCCGCTCGGCTAAAGCTTTTGTCAACCAGGACCTCCGGCTGGACTTTTGCTCGATCTCCAAGAACTCGAATCTCGAGACGTCCGACCTCAACTTGTCTCTGTTTCTGTCCGCAATCCTCGCTCGGCAAAGACTCCGTTGTCCGATCCCCGACCAAGACTTAGTGCTCAGTCTCTCGGACCAAGACTTTGTGCCCATCGTCTAAGATTTGTCCCGACTGGAACACAACCTCATCACTCCACTCCAGGAGCTTACATCTTACCACCAAATATCTAATCCTCCTGACATGTTTAGACTTCATCTGCTCAACATCTCACTAGTCTACCAAGGTTTCCCCAGATTCGATATCTAATCTTCTCTTATTTATCGAATTCACCTTATAAATGTCAAATCCACTTGACTCGTCTGAGCTTTCTGTCTGATTTTCACGACCTGTTAAGACTTCCATCACCTAATATATAGTCCAACTAACTTACTAGGACTTTTCAAATTGGACATCCTGCAAACTTGATCAATCTAATAAATCACAACAAAATTTAACTTGGACTTTTGATAACATCAAAATAAATATTCCATTTTGATGCTTCTAACATCAACATTGTCTTCATATAGTTACTCGAAATGTTAAAATTGAAAATATTACGTCTATAGTTAAGAGGGGAAAAGTGAGCAAAAATGTATGTAGCTAGTGAATAGCCTGCAAAGATGCAAGTCTGAATCACAGCTGAGAAAGTAGGGAATACAAGAAACGAAAGAGATTGCCTTGGAAAAAAGAAAAAAAAGCCAAACATTAATACATCAATCTCTCTTGAGGCCTCTCAAACATCGAAGATCTTAAAGGAATCAACCATCTCGCGTAGCTTGTCCTTCATCGTGTCCCATCTCCTTTCATTGGCTCCTGTTGTCAATGTGTAAAACTTACCTGCCATGGTGCAAGTAATTTCGGTAAAGTTTTTACTAGCAATTTTCTTTTCTTTTACAAACACCAGAAATTCATCCCATCGGAAATATGACATAAGAAGTTCTAAAACGTGAAAACTACGTGAGTATGAGGTACGTGTGCAAGTTCAATGAAACCGTAAGCACCATCAACCATACAAAAAGGCTTATATGTTAAATGTCCTAAACAGAGATGCATCTTCTGATGATGTAATGCACCAACTGTAAAAATAGAATGCAATGCTTTGTGATTTCTTGGAGGAAGCAGAATGGTTCATGTTAAGAAATAAACACATCTGATATCTTTCTGGTGCAAAGAAATTAATATATTAGCATTGATGGGAGCTGCACCGGACTGCCTCTTTTTTTAGAACTAAATTTGACTGAATAATTTAAGTGAATGGATGATATGGCTATTATTGTCATAACCAATCAATAAATAAAATTATCAATCTCTGCTATTGAAGGATTCTCTTCATTGAAACCCCATGTTTGAGAATCCATACTATGCCCTCATAGAACGAATCAAAGATATTGCATCCATTGTTGGGAATTATAGTGTGCAGAGTTCATACCGTTTGCAATAGAAATTGCACCAAGGCCATGCCTTGTAAAGTTAGGTGCCTGAGCAATGAACTCAAAGGTGTAGTAAGCTTTGCCGTCAACATCACGCTAAATCAAGAAATATAAATTAAATCAGTATAAGGTTTTGAATACAATAAGACAAGCTAATAAAGAAGCTAATAGAAGTTTTATCAACATCCACAAAAATGATAAGAGGATTTCAATGAGATTGAATGTGGACAGTGAATATACTGATTCACAAGAAAACTAATTAATCAATAACACCAGAAGTATTCTATAACACTACTATTGAGATGTTTGTATTCTGTTAACTGCACTATAGACTTGCTTAGCTTAAAAAAATCCACACAATTATAAAAGCGTAAAGAAAATTAGTGTTTATTCATTCACATCTAACCAAAACTACAATCTGCCTCATTTGTATATACAAATTCTGTTTGTTATTTTAGTTATCACCTGGATTCACCAGTCTCTTCATTTTTGCGATGTAGATCCATTTGATGCTGGACATAGCACCCAGTACAAACAGAAAGCAGACCTTAATAATTTTTGGAAAGACTTGAAATGACTTACAAAGTTCATGATGTATACTGATACTTACCCATTTTAAAAAAGGAAGGTAATTTCTTGATCTCTCTTACTTTCATGTCTAACATCCGCTCCATTTCTTAATGCCCTAGATTCTCTTTGTTTCTATAATAGATCAAACGATTTCATTTCTCTGTTTTCCTGGCAACCTAGTGGTTATGGATGAGCTTACAAAACCACATAAAAGATCAGCATCTCTTTTTGATTGTTCTCAGTTTATAATTTTATTTATTCCCCCACTTCTCATAGCACAAAGGACGGTGATATATGGTGAGAATTTATACATCAAAGGACAAAAGATAAACTGGGATGTTCTATTAAGAACCTCACACCTCATGATTCTCCAACAAGCAATTAATTATAGATATGAGAAAATTATGATTAGACGTTTAGTAGTTCAATAAATTATATCTAGCTACTTCCACTAAAGAAAGGATCAACAGAAGGAACCAAGGAAAAACCTCTGCAGCTTCAATCAACTTTGTTTTCTGTGAAGCAGGAGCCAAAACTTTTTTGACCAAAGCCTCAGCAACCTGAGATAACATTGTTGATTAAGTATACAGCAGTGAAAATGCTGTATACGGGGTTATTTTAAATTTGGTAGAAATCATGTATATGATGGAAAAACAACTAACCACTTGTGGAGGTCCAAGTTCTTTAATACTTTGCTTGTTAGTCACAACCATATTGACACTAACATTTTCTAATGGTTCGATTACATCCTTGAAAACTTTATCTTGTCCTTGAATGACAACTTCCTGGACATAAAAATATCCAGATGGTATTAAACATATAATCATCATAAACTATGAACGTCTGCAAAATAGGGGTGCTAGATTTTTTATCAGCTCAGTGAAAGGCAGACATTGGAATTTTACCTGCCATCCAAACGGGTACAAAAATGAGTAGCCATCCTTCTTATCCAAGACAGCTAGAAATCCTTTTTTAGCCTCTGCAGCAACTGATCCATATTATGGTTTGTTTCAGAAATCCATAACAAATTTTAGGAACTAACACACTGCACAATATAAAAGCAAGCACCCATGGCACTTAAAAATTCTTAGAAAATTCGATATAACTTTTTAAACGACCATAAGCAACACTTACATGATGGAAAATTAGCAGATTGGGAGCCGGCAATTGAAATAGTTCCTAGAATTAGTGCTTGCCTCCTCCCAGATGCTTCTACAAGCACAAAATCGTCATGATATAAGGAACCGAGCAAATATAAATCATCTTCAAAGGGCCCACTGTATTGATGATAGATAAGAAATTAGAGGACCTTGATACAGCAAACCACCTATCAAGTACCTCCTGTACATTTTCAATAGAAAAAGCTCCTCGCCCTATAATTCTTCTAAAAACAAATCTTTCCATTTTAATTAGTTGTATTCGAACAACTCAAAATTTGTCCCTTGCTTCTTCTGTCTTTTCACTATTACTTAACATGGTAGCAATCTTGCTTTCTTGCACTTGGGTCCAGTCTACATTTTTATTTCATTAAATTTTGATATCTGTGACATTCCTGCTGTTGAGATTTGCTAACAAATGATTATTTGATTTTGGTATTTTTGTGACTTGCTGAGTTACTTATTCTTATTTTTTGAATCCTCCAAATTTAACAAGGGACAATAGTTAAGAATGGAACCTATGAGTGTCTATTGTAGGTGAGTTATGATCATGATTTGAAATCTCATACCGTGCTAGGCGAAACAGTCAAAGCGTGTCATTCCAATAAAATACCAAAACTTGATACTATTTGAGACAATGTCTCTTATGTTATCGTGTCAATCATATTAAGGAGTATCATTTCATACAAATAATCAACACCTCTTGGCCTGCCAAAATTGAGATAATGTTGTTATTATGTTTTTAGTTTGTTTCCATACAAGATAAAAGATAAAGTCAAAATCATAGCATTCCAGATGAAAAAACATAACTAGTTGCCTTCTCTTTTTTTCTTCATTTGTTTCCTCCCTGTACCTCTAATTTGTCACTGCATCATATACATGGATAATCAGCACAATACCGAAGCAACGTCATTTAGTCAAAAAGACCAAAACACTAGCACAACTCGAGATTTCAAACATTGGTTATGATCATGCATCTACAAGCTTAATAGTAGCTTTATCACGTGAATATTGTGGTGATTCATGTGTATTTTGTAGCAAATATGTCGCCGAGAACTGGTGTTCCAATTGAAACTTATCAATTGCATGGATGATAATAGGATCTAGAATAGCTGATGTTAGTGTCTATATTATACATTAAAAAAATATTTTAATTTGAGCACGTGTTCCTCCCCACTAAAGTCATGGGAATTGTTATTCATTCTCTTTAATGTCATTCGTGTGATGTTTGGTCATTCTTGTTGGACAATTTTATGGGAGATAAAAGGAAAGCAATCCGAATTGAAATTACAAATCAAATCAGACTTACCTAGTGACCTGAATAGATAATTTAAGGGTGTCAAATAGGGAAGAAGTTGTTTAGGATGACTGAGCTACCTGGAAGACTAGGCTACCTTGTATGGCTGATTGTCGAGTGTCGAGCCCAAGTCGTCGACTGTCGAATCCGAGTTGATGACTATAGAATTGTTGAATCCGAGTGTCAACTTCCAAGTCCAAATACTGACTGCCAACTCCAAGTGGAAGATGAGTGCTCCCGAGTGCAAGATGTTGACGCCAAACAGGATAGCGATTATCCTGCAGGTCACAAGCAAGAAAGATGAAGGAGAAAAGAAGTAGAAGACTCTCCTAAAACGAAGAGAAATACGCCGCTCTCTAAGTTTTAAATTTTAATATGAATAGAGGATGATCCTCAACATCTATACAAAACTCTTGTTTATACCACAACTAAGACCCAAATAAAGGAAAAAATAATAATTAAAAGATCTTAATTTCAATCTTGCAAAGCAAAGAAATAAATCATTCACCTGAACAGGAAAGTATGTAACTAAACGATCTTAACTCAAAACAGGGCATGGATCAAGACAAATCCTCTCCTATAAATACCAAGAATACCAAAATTACCTAAACAAACGAAAATGATCAAAAATAGCAAAAAGACTCTAAAAAGGGTTTAAATGATGGAATTTGAAGTCAAAAATTGGCAGTTACAATTTTACCCGTACCAAACATAGCTTTTCGAATTCTAAACGAGTGACCACCGACAAAGCCTTATTCTGACTCCCGAGTCAAAATTTATGCCCTTTTGAAGTTTGCAGGTTATAATGAGTTTCATCATAGGTAAGGCCTGCATCAATCTCCCCCCAGGTTGAAAAGAACTCACCCTCGAGTTCATAGTAGCTTCATCAGCATCCATCGAATAAAGAGTTAAGTGTTTCACATTCAAGACATTGGAAGTCTTCAGATGACTAACAAGGCGCAACCTATAGGTATTATCGTTAATCATCTGCAGTATCTCACATAGTCCGATTTTTCGATCCTTTAGCTTATTATACTCAACAACACGGAAACGATCACGAGTCAATACAACCTAGATAAAATCTCCAATTTTAGAAAGTACCTGTCGACAATGACTATCAACCTGAGCCTTATAATTGGTATCGCTTTCCATAATTACCAATTTCACTTGCTCATGAATACCTCGAAGATGCTCTGTCATCTAATCCACTTTAAAGTTAATTTGGATACTCATGGAATAGGAGCTAAATCCAAAACCACCGATGGATTTCGCCCATAGACAATAAGACTTAATCTTGTGACCCTATTTCAAGATCTATTATAGGCAAACTCTACTTGAAATAACACCAAGTCCCACTACTTCAGAGTGAGGCATCTCAGAAGATTGCCCAGACTCTGATTCACCACCTTGGTTTGTCCATCTGTCTGAGAGTGGTAAGCACTGTTAAAGTTCAATTGCGTGCCCAATTTTCTCCATAAACTCTTCCAGAAGTGACTGATGAACTTGGTATCTCGATCTGAAGTCATGGACTAAGGAACGCCATGTAAACACATGATCTCGTTGAAGTAAAGATGGGCAATCCGGGTAGCATCCATAATCTTCTTGCAAGCTATGAAATGTGTCATCTTTGAAAATCTATCAACTACAACAAGAACTGAATTTGAGCTCGTTGGGTGCGGGATAATCTAATACGAAATCCATACTGATATTGAACCAAAGATCTTCAAGAACGGATAGGGGAATGTACAAGTATGTATTTGTGAGAACCCCAATAGACCGCTGGCATACAAAACATTGGTCGACAAAGTCACATCACTGGTCAATTTAGGTCAATAGAAATTGACGAGATACGGGCCAACATCCTATCACATCCGAAGTGCCCCTTATTATGAAGCTCACTCATAATCTACTACATAAGAAAACAGTTTGGAATGCACAACTGCAACCCACAAAACAGAAAACTATTATGCAAAATAAAATCATGTTAGTGACCATCATGTACCTCTTGGAATATCCTTTCAAATGATGGATCAACTACATACATATCTGGAAAAATCTCAAAGCCTGCAATGCTGACACTCATGGTTATGAGTTATGAAGAACACCGACTCATGACATCGGCAACACACTTCAGACTTTCCGCTTGGTGCCTTATCATAAAGGTGAACTTTTGTAAGTCACCCACTTAACATGTCGTCTGCTAAGCTTATGTTGACTATTGATGTACTTTAATTCTTCATGATAAGTAAAAAGAATAACTCTTTCTGTACTAGTTAATGTCGTCAATGCTTCAAGGACTACACATGATATACGTAGATTATATATGATTTTATGTATTACTTGACGCACATCTACTTGTATTTCATGAGCAAGGTAGTTAAAATCGGGATTTTAACTTGAATCGGAAGGGGTACTTAAAATCGTAAATCTTAAAATCGTAAATCGTATCGTAAGATTTTATAAAATTCCTAAATATGTGCATATAAAATTATAAAGTCATATATATGGATGTCAAATAGCATAAATAATAAAAAAAAAACTTTTAAATCGCTAAACAAACTTAGATAAACTTGCATTCATAATCAATATTACTTTAAAAATGTCATTCATAAGCCACAAAATAGTCAAATAACTTCCACCAACCGAGCAGGGAAGACGCGAACAAGTGGAAAAATGAGAAGAGATGCGACGGGATTAGCTGATTAGGGCACGCACGCGACTTGGAAAGCTGGTTTTTTCAGATTGAACCAGTTTTTTTTTAAATGAACCGGGTTCAATGGAAAAAAAGATTTTTTTAAAATCGTATTAAAATCGTAAAATCGCGATTTTAAGGTTAAAATCGCGATTTCAAAAGGATTTTAACAAATTAGGATGTTAACTCCGATTTAAATCGTTCGGAGGTCAAAAATCGTAAAATCTTAGGATTTTAAGATTTAAATCGGGATTTTAACTACCACGTTCATGAGCATGAACTACTTTATCACACCTCATTTCTTTATGATTTTGCTACTTTTACTATCTTGGTTTGGAGAACTACTCTTTATTGGTTTTCATTGATAGGGCAGGTTTTCGAAGCAAATATGGAGCAATGGAGCAAGTTTGAAGAGAATTCAAAGTGGTCGTGTCTCTCCCAGTGCTCAACGCCAAAATTTTCCCACGTGTTCGTGTTTCTCAGGCCAAATAGGGGTCCAACTGATGTCAAAATGGACCAGGATAAGTTGAAGAACATGACCATGTTGATTTCCCATTTTCTATCGAATGATACACGGCATGGCTGTGCCCATGTCAAATTCCAGACAACACTGCGGAGAGAAAGTAAAATGGCTATAACTTTTCAGTCGTTTGGAGTTACAGGCCGTTCTAAATATCAAACTGAAGAGGACTTGAAGATCTAACTTTGCTTCAGACCTTAGCCCATGAAAACTAGGTCTTAGGGGTGCACGGCCATGCCTATCCCAGACACGGTCGTGTGCCAAGGCACACCCAAACTGCTCAATGAACCGATTTTGAAATGGCTATAACTTCTTGCTCGGTTGGAATCTCAAGATGTTCTCTACATCAAAATTGAAGAAGACTTCAAGATCTACAACGAGGACATCAAGATCTACAACATGAAGACATTGCCCGAGAAAATGACGTCTTGACGTCCAAAAAGGGGGAGACATGGTTGTGCCATTTTGGTTGTGTAGAGCACGGTCAGGTCGTGCAAAACCACACAGTCGTGCCATTTTGGTCGTGTGGAGCACGATCGTGCGATCCATAGTGCATTACGGACTGATTTTGAAACGGGCATAACTTCTTGCTCGATTGGAATTTCAGGTTGTTCTTTACATCAAATTGAAGAGAACTTCAAGATCTACAACTTTGCTCTAGACTTCAACCGAGAAAATGTCGTCTTAACATGCAAAAAGGGGAGACAATGTAGTGTCTTGCTTCCAAACAGTATTGTGAGTGCATCCCCCCCCTCCCCCCAACCCAATAAAAAAGGGTTTTCTCCCGCTTTTTAAGGTATCTTGGCTCTTGGGGCTCCGCCCCTTGGCTTGGGAAAAGGTTTTACCCTATAGGGGAAACCCTAAGGCCTTCATCTTCGGCGATCCGTCCACCTCCGAAGCAAAGAATGCAACCAAGAAGACCCAAACTACATAGATAAGCCTTCTCCTCCCTCTCAATCTTTGTTTAGGGTTGTAGATTGCTTTACTTCTTGTATTCTTGTTGTATCTTCCTTGTAATGGAGCAGTTTCTCCAATCTAAAATGTAGGAAGTAGCTATTATATGATGTTGATATATAAATTATGTATTTGTGCATTTCCATGTTCAATGAAGTGTTTGTTATCTTATTCTATGTGTATTGTGCCTTGTATGTGTTTGTTGAAATGCTTGTGTGGTGAATACATATAGTTGTGAGGCTTTAGCGGCCATGTAGAGGGAATGTCCGAGATTGTATGACCACAGAGCTTTAATGACAGAGACTACTTTTAATTTGACATCTCAAGCATTGACTCGAAATGGAGGTCAATCCTTTACAAGAGATTAGCTAACACTACTTAATGAGTTTCTCCCTATCCCATGTTAGGAAGTGTTTATCGTAATCTAGAGACATATGACTAGGGGCCCTTAAGGACAAAAGGTTATATTTAACCGGACTCTCTAGGTTATCTACTCTACTTAATGGCATTCGATGTCCAAGGGATAAGCACTCGGGCGCAAATATTGGGTCAAATTATTATTCGATGGTCAAATTATATTTCAAGGGCATAGATATAATCAGGAGAACTAGATGAACACATAGGAACTAGTTTCATGTCAATCTAAGATTGTTTAGTCCATCAACTAATTTTGCCAAAACCGACTTTAATATAGAAACAAATCGATTAGACTTACTTTCATTATTAGTTGATTGATTTGCTCAAAACTTCAGCACAGGAAGAAATCGATTCGACTGGTATTAAAAACTAGTCGACTGATTTCTAAATAGTTGATTTTTTGGACGAGGGGCAAAAATAGAAGTGGATACATGATTTGGCCATTTTCAAACTTACCTACACGATTTGGGTATTTGAGAAACTTTCCTACATGGTTCAGTAAAACAGTAAAGCATAGTAGATGTACCTCCATGGGATAAGGTAGCTCCATGAAATAAGGTAGTATTTATGGTGATGAGGTTCTATTGCAACATTTATGGTGATGACTAGCAGACATCTCTAACATAGTGAAATCTCCCACAGTGGGTACATTTGGGTTCTTCATATCTCATATCCATGAGTCTGACCTCCAGATTTTGCCAACAGCCTCCTCTAGTACCTCGAGCTCCTTCAAATAACACCTAAGGCTATGTTTGGTTAGGGGTAATGTAATCAAGCCTGTAATGTAATTGAGCCTGGAATGTAATCCAGGATTACAGGTTGTTAGCCTTGTAATCCAGATTACAAAACTTTACTTAGCTTTTGTAATGCAGATTACATTACATTGCGGTTTTAAAATTGTACCAAACAAAGTAATCAATCTTATAATGTAATCCTGATTACATTACAAGGTTGATTACCCCTCACCAAACATAACCTAAGTGGCTTGAGCAAATGTGTCTACTAGAGAATCTGATAATGCTATGGATATGGTGGACCCCTTAACAACGTCATGCAAACATCTAAAAAAGATGGAATGGAGGTGTAACCTAAGATTTGAGTCTTCAAGGGTTCTAGCCAAAATAGACCTTGTGAAGATATGCATTGGTCAGAAGCTAGTGAAAACACTCTTGCATGGCCCATACATCTAAGGTGAACAAAAAAAAAAACCCTCAAAAATCAGGAACAATGGTAGAGTCAACTAATATACGTTGTGATCTTTGGGTCAGCTATAGTAAATAAATTTGTAATCACATTATATGTTTGAGAAATATATCCTATATATAGATCTAACTTGTATCAAGGTATCAAGGTATCATAATAGGAAAAAAAATTCAAAAAGTTTCTAGCCATGGTTTAAATTTTCAAGATGTATCGGAGTTTTCGTCTATGACCGGAACAATACGCATATTGTGTCGTGCCAATATAATTTCAGTATTTTTTTAATATAAAATATATTAATAAAAATAAATATTTATATTTAAATATTTAAAAAAATAAAAATGTATATGATAAATAAATAACTCTAATTATATATTTTTAGAATTAAAATAAATAATATATATATCTATTAAATTAATGTAACAGTTCTATTAGGATTTAATAAAGCACGTTTAGATTATCCCTATTATAGCTAGGAGTTAATTAAAATTATTAAACTACGGTTTAATTAAAAAATTTATCACTAGTGCAGAGCCAACCTCCCGCGACCCTTCGGCATGGCCACCGAGGTCGTGCGACCCCTCCAACAAGGTCACGAGGGTTGCATGACCCCTTTGACAAGGCCACGAGGGTCGCACGACCCCTCCGACACGGCCTACAGGGTCGCGCGAACCCTCCGGGGCGACCGTGGAGGTTGCACGATGCGTCATGGTGTGCTAGCATTATATCAATGTCAGTCCATGGGCGAAATGAGATGTTTCGCCCGTATCGAGCGAAACGAATCTATGGTTCATGATCGACAGCCAAAAAAAGAGCCAACAACTGTCCATCAAGTTGCTCCCATGAAACTTGCAAGACTATCATAGCTCATATAGCAATGTGTTCTAGCATTCCCTGACCCATGAACCATAGTTGACCATAATGCATAATTCTTCTTGTTAAATTTTTTTTGGTCATATGCATAGACCTAGAAAAGGACAAGAAAGCATTAGATTGAACACGTGGTGATGTAGATTTGGAGCTTGGCATTTTTTTTTTATTGTGAGAATTAGGTTAGTGTCTCAACAAAGGTTGTTGAGACTTCATCGCGGGTGGAATGGCAATAGGAGCAAAGCTGCTGGTTGGCAGTGCCTGTTGGTGAGCAACATTGCTGCTTGGCGATGCAGCAGGTGGCTGGTCACTCACAATGAGTTGGCTCTTGGTCAATGTTCAAGAAGAAGATAAGCATTCACATTGTGGTTCCCTCAACTTGACTTCCCAGTTTTCTCACCCTTGTGAAGTAGAGGAGAGGAGATGGGCGGACAAGAAGAGAAGGGGTGCCATGCAACCCTTAGGCAGAGAAGAAGAGATGGGCCATCACATAGCCCCATGCCTAGTGTTTTCTCTTTGAAAATAGAGATAGAGCTTAATTCGCCAATTTTGGCATTACTTTGAATGTGGAGAATAGAGGCATAGCTCGCGATATCTCACCAGCATATTAAGTGTGGAGGATAGAGGCATGCCTCTCTATAAGGATGAGACATGGCTCTCGATCAAGATGAGGATTTCCTCCTTCGTCAAAGGGTGGGTGTTACATATTATTTTTAAGTACCCTAAGTAGTCCCTTCCACCTGTATATGTATTATTCATCAAGACGATATTTCATTTAAACCTTGTATTGTATACTATCTGCAAATAGGTCCCTGACAATTAGTAAGGATAAGCAAATTACTCGGCTAAGGTTCCAAGATAGCTTAACAAAAAATATTTTCTAGAAAAGGTTTGCAATAAGAAATGAAGTTCCTGAATTTGATTCAAGATAACATATTATAAAGTTGTTCGAATTTTATCCGCATATGGGAGTCAATGATGCAGAGAAGATGTGAAGGTTCTAGAGTTGGAAAAGGCTGAGCACTAGAAACAAACTTTCAACCTTAATGATACAAGACATCTCATAGGTAGTTGCACAAACAATGTTGATAACACGTCCTAAGAAGACAGGCAATTATAAGATAACTACCCTCAGGAAGTAAAGATCAAGGGGTTAATAAGTCACATATATGAACAGCAAACCTGGACAACTGAGTAAAAGCCTTAACTTGATATTACACCACTGACATGTTACCTTAAATCAAATCCAAAAACTTCATCTTGTTTTTATCAATCACATACATTGTGGAAAATACTTCACGTTGAACTCTCTAGAAATTTCTGACTCGACAATGTTAACTTCTACAAAATTGAGAAAACTGCAATTCATCAAAATTATCAACTTGTTGCAGATTGAATTCATTATAATAAAACAAATACTGGTAGGGAGATTCAATTATCTTTACATGGTCATACTAATAAGGTTTACTTCTGAGTGTTATTAGTATGTATTGTGAGCTTCATCAAAATCATATCTATAAGATTCTGTGATATCAAACATTGTCATGGATAGACCTTTCCTCAACAGGGTAACCTAAAGGTGGAGTGCATTTAGTATATGATCATATATCTAGATGATTGTTGCCCTACCACTAGTTATTCCGCATTCATTGCTGAAAATGTTAAGAATTTGGCAAATTACGAAACAAACAATAATTTCTCATTCTCCCGGCAAGGGAGGGCACAAGGTGGCTGGGAAATATTGAATTTAAACTTTAATGCCTTGTTATCTACATTTGTTTCTCAAAATACTACTTTTTCCTGCATTATTTTGTATTTCTATTGTTCATTTTCCAGACAATATCTTAACTAAGTGTAATTATTTATTTTCCTTCTATCATACATAAGACATGACTAAAAAATATTTTTGTACCATCGAAGGGAGATAATTAAAAGTGAAGCACCTTTGTTTAATACCGCCCAACCAGAGGATTTAATTTTTTACGTAATTACCTCAGCCATAAGTTGAGATTAAAAGAATTTCTCTTAATAAGAGGAGCTATAGCTCAGTGGAGTGTCATATTTCCAATTAACCCTAAGTTCATTCTCCTGAACCAAAACTGACGCACATCAACTTCTATGAAAGTAAAATTGTTACTCCCTGGTTTCTCTGGGAATTTGCTCAACAAAATCACCAAATAGACCTCTTGAAATAAACAAAACACACAATGGGCTCAGCAGCCGACCTTTTTGGGAAGTGCGAGCAGCCTCTGCTGTAACACGCAAAGGAACCCTTTTGCTGCTATAGCGGCGAGGCAACAACACTGCGCCCTGAAAAAGAAAAAAAAATACAGAAAAAGAAAAATTCAAAGCAAATCCCATAGTGCGTCGGCGACATATGATTGTCAAATTTGCCATCCGAAAGGAGGGGATTGGAAGGAAAAGGAAGAGAACCTGATGGGGAATTGATGCGGCAGAGGAGGAAGAGTTGAAGAGAGGAGCTCGATGCCCCGCAGCAGGCAACTGATACATTGCAGCCATCTGTCTCGCTCTCTCGCTCTCTCGCTCTCTCTGAATCTGGATTTGTGGAGGGGGAAAAAGGAGGAACAAAGAGGAGGGCGATATCCCGTGCGGGCGGCGGCGAGGGGCTTATCGATCGGTTATCTTATTCGGGTGCTGTTATTGGTCCATATCTGCCACGTCATGTGAACCACCCCTTCCACAATGATTTTTATAAAGAGATAAATGTTTATCAAGTGTCAAATGTTCTATTAAGTTACACAAAAGCGTATGCAGATTTTTAAAATAACTAAAAGATATATTATAATTTATGAATTATCTAACAACGTACTTAATTTAGCTTTTTACCAAATGATGCACTTGAAAATTAGAAATTATCAAAGAGCATATTAAAATTTTCTTTTTATTAAAGGGCGTATCAAATTTAGTGATCTTCCTCTTATACCCCTCTCGTTAAGAATTTTCTTTCTCAGTTAGAATTCTGAGACATCTGAACCCGGGAATCGACTAAAAAACATAAGGTAAATAAAGAACAAATATTTCAGTTAAAAGAAACATCTCTTCCAGCATGATTTCAGAAATATAAAGAGATATTCCTTTATATTTGATTAATATAATTAATATATTAAATAATATATTAATAAATATATTGATATATAAAAAAACCCCTAACACAACACATGATTTCCGGCCCACGCTAGGCTTGAAATCATTTGATTTCCGGCTCACGCTAGGCCTGAAATCATTTGACTTCAGGCCCAACGTGGACTCAATTTTTTTTCTATTTTAAAAATATTTTTTATAATATTTAATCATGATTTATTAAATTAATTATTTATAGGGTAATCTTTTATATAATTCTATAAGTTGTAACAAAATCCTCTCATTTTATTGAAATACTCCGGTATGATCAAAACATGCTTACATTTGTTTAAACTTGAAATAAAAAGGTTCCATCTAGATACTACCTAAATACATAATGCATAGTAAAATTGGGTTTCTTGCAGACCATCAACTCATATTTTCAGAATTTATTGCAATAGGACTTTTGTAGATCCATCAGTGGGTACGACACAAGTGACACGACACAAGAAGATCATTTTTAGTGGTTAGGACTAAGTTTTGACATCATAATTACCTTCTCCTAGCTCAACCCAACCTAGTGATATCAAATATTAAGAAATTCAAATATCGTAGATCCATCAGTGGGTTTTGGCGAAAACTCATTGATGGACCTAGAAAAGTCCGATTGCAACAATTTCATATATTATGACTTTATGGTATTACAAAGACTCGAATTGTGCTATCCAATATGTATTTAGGGGCATTTGAGATATTCTTGGAATGTGACACCTTAGCATTGTGCACAATATAAAATATCTCTCGATGCATTTCTTGTGTGTGATTCTACCTAGGAATTTGAATAATTTTAGCACTCCCTGGATATTTTAAGGAAGGGGGAAAAAAGTTGAAAAGAAATGAGTTTGGTGTGCTCCTAAATTTCATCCCCTGAAAAAATCAATTGGATTTCATTTCACGTCCAAAGAAGGTCTGAAATAAATTTATTTCGGATCCTCTTTGGGCTTGAAATTTTTTATTTCATACCCTCTTTGGGTATGAAATATTTTTATTTCAGGCCCAAATAGGGCCTGAAATTTTTTATTTCAGACCCAAATAGGGCCTAAAATTTTTTATTTCAGGCTCAAAGAGGACCTGAAATATTTTATTTCACGCCCTTTTTGGGCCTAAAATATTTTTATTGGCTAATGCTTGCCAAAATAAGGACAAGAGGACCAGTCACAAACTCAAATTCTAAATTATTTGGTTTATAATTGTTGCATATTGCAGTTTCAGAAGCTTTAATACAAGATAGGAAAACACAATTACAAATCTTTCTTCGACTAAGGGTCTCTTACCCCCTTCCTTTTCATGAGAAACACCATTTGCAATATTCTGTAAACAAAATTGAAGAAAAAAAAAGAAGATACAACAAGACACTTAGCCGAATGAACGATGAAATAAAAAAATGAAACTAGAAAATTGTTGTCATTCCCTCCTTCCACTTTATTGCAGTGCCAATTATGTTAGTTGTTCCCTCATCAAAGGAATATATCTCTGTCAAACTTGTATCTTCAAAGTAAGGGTTTGGAGAGAAATTCTCCGCATACAGAATCAAAAAATAAATAAATCAAAATGCTAAAGACTAACAATATGAAACCAGTGCATCGATAACACATGAAGAAACTCACAAAAGTAATAGAGTAGCCAGACTTCACATCTTTAAAATCTTCCACATCTAAGGACACCAAGTACTTCAAGATCTGCAGAATGCTACATAACTCGTTGAGCATCATTACAAAGGTTATAAACATATTTCAGGCATAAAAATATTTCAGGCCCAAAGAGGGCCTGAAATAAATTTATTTTAGGCCTTCTTTGGACCTAAAATGAAATCCAATGGAAAAAATCCAATTGATTTTTCTAGGGGTTGAAGTTTAGGAGCACACCAAACTCATTTCTTTTCAACTTTTTTCCCCCTTCCTTAAAATATCCAGGGAGTGTTAAAATTATTCAACTTCCTAGGTAGAAACACACACAGGAATGCATCGAGAGATATTCTATATTGTGCACAATGCTGAGGTGTCACATTCCAAGAATATCTCAAATGCCCCTAAATACACATTGGATAGCATAATTTGAGTCTTTGCAACACCATAAACTCATAATATATGAAATTGTTGCAATCGACTTTTTTAGGTCCATCAGTGAGTTTTCGCCAAAACCCACTGATGGAATTACGATATTTGAATTTCTTAATACTTGATATCACTAGGTTGGGTTGAGCTAGGAGAAGGCAATTATGATGTCAAAACTTAGTCCTAACCACTAAAATTATCTTCTTGTGTCGTGCCACTTGTGTCGTACCCACTGATAGATCTACAAAAGTCCTATTGCAACAAATTCTGAAAATATGAGTTGATGGTATGCAAGGAACCCAATTTTGCTATGCATTGTGTATTTAGGTAGTATCTAGATGGAACCTTCTTATTTCAAGTTTAAACAAATATAAGCATGTTTTGATCATACCGGAGTATTTCAATAAAATGAGAGGATTTTGTCACAACTTGTAGAATTATATAAAAGATTACCCTATAAATAATTAATTTAATAAATCATGATTAAATATTATAAAAAATATTTTTAAAATGAGAAAAAATTTGAGTCCACGTTGGGCTTGAAATCAAATGATTTCAAGCCTAGCGTGGGCCTGAAATCATGTGTTGTGATAGGTTTTTTATATATTAATATATTTATTAATATATTATTTAATATATTAATTTATATTAATCAAATATAAAGGAACATCTCTTTATATTTCTGAAATCATGCTGGAAGAGATGTTTTTTTAACTGAAATATTTTTCTTTGTTTACCTTACGTTTTTTAGTTGATTCCCACAATATATTATTTTAAATTGAAAAGTCTGAAAAAGCGGGTTCAGATGTCTTGGAATTCTAACTGAGAAAGAGAATTCTTGGCCGGAGGGATATAAGAGGATGATCACTAAATTTGATGCGCCCTTTGGTAAAAAGGAAATCTCAGTACACCTTTTGGTAATTCCTAATTCTCACGTACGCCGTTTGGTACAAAGTTATACTTAATTTCTTGTATTTCTGTTTTATCCTTTCTGTTAGCCTTCTCCTAGACTCTATTTTTGGAGATATCCGAGTCATTTTTATATGATTTTAATTTGAAAAAAAATTGATAGGTCAGATGAACATGGAACATCAATATTTTTCTCCCTCATTCTCTCAGTGCATGCAAACCTAATCTCTTTTAATTTGTTAAGTCTCCAATTATAAAAATCCGACGCTCTGTTTTAGTCGGTGAGATCGTCCTCCACCGAAAGTCTCCGCAAGGGTCTTCGTGTGTCCCTCTAAGGTGGCATCAAGAGTTTGCGATGAAATCCACACAGATCGATTGTTTGTAGTCAAGGGTTTAGGGTTTTGTTTACTATCAATACTCCCCTTTTAGAATGGCATAAGAAGGTGTGATAGATATTTCAACATTTTCTTCTCAATTATCCACAAAGGTGTGATGGATATTCACCTTAAAAACTTATATGACTTGACTAGGGCAAAACAATACTACTACTGGATATATTCAAAACAATATGCATATGGATTTGAAAATCCTCCGCACTTTGAATTTGGTTGTTAATAATTTAAATTTTAAAAATTGTAGACTTCAATGGATATTGAGTGGAAATTACATTGAAATAATGTGTTAGATCACTTTAATGATTTTTCAAAATTTAGTCTATAGATCTTGAAAAAATTAGATTTTTAAAAATAATTTTCTAGGTATTTTTCAAATTTTAAAAATTGATTTTCAATAAAAAAAAATCACAAAAATTTAACAGATGATCAAAAAATATTTCAAAAATTTTTGTGAGTAGATAAGAATGATGTCTATCACAAAAAAATTTAAAAATAAATTTTCTTCAAAAGATAAATATTCAAAAATAATTTTTAAAAATAATAAACAAACAAAAATTCACAATCATTAACTATTAACAAAAAAAAATTCTGACAGTTTAGTATTGATTTAGGGATCCAAAATAAATTTTTACCTACTAGATTTATCAAAAATTTAGATGGAATATAACCTTTTAAAATTCTCGCATTTTACCCCCTGTGATTTCTAAAGTACCAGTTTAAACCATGAAAATTTATACCATTTGCACAAGTATAAGAATCTCAGCATGTTGAATTCTTTTTCAATAAATCAATTTGTGATTTCAATTTTAAATTTTCGCTTTGAACTTTATCATACATTTCTAGTAGGCATGCAACGGATAAATTCAATTTTAATTGTCCAATTTCCTTCTTTAATTTAATGTACTTATTTCGTAATTTACATAATGATCTACTTAACATTTGTATTGCATCATATAATTGATCAGGAAGAAGGTTACATACCTTATTTACAATGTCGGATTTGCAGTCGGTTGCTCCCCCTTGATGCTCTCGATGCTCATGTTGGATGAGCTTTCATTGTCTTCTTCTTGGTAGTTCTCAGTAACGCAAGAACGGCATATTCTTCTATGTTGGATTCCTTGACTTGAGTTTTCAGAGAAAAATTATCTTCCTCAAGTAGTTGGACTTAAGTAGAAGTTCATTCCTAAACAATGTTAGTCAGGGAGCTTGAGTTAGCCTCCTCCTTAAGGACTTTTACCTCCTTTTGGAGTGACTTAACCCGGACATTGGATTTAGCCAACTTACGAGATAGATAGGAGATCAATTCATAGAGTTTAAGTTCAGAGAAACACTTATAGTGAGTTGGCCTTTTCTGACAAGGAGGTCGTTCCAATTCAGTTGCTTTGCTTCGACTCTACTTTGACTCGGATTCAGTGTCAAGTTCGTTTGATGCCGTTAGCACGAGAAGGATCGAGTGGGGTAGTTTTTCTTCGTCTGACTCCTCCGAGGAAGACTCTGTTGGAACCCGGATGACTAGAGAGGGGGGGTGAATATAGCCAAACACTTGCTGCCTTTGGCACTTATGAAATTTCTGCACTCAACCTTATCAGTAGCACAGCGGAAGAAACGAATGGAAACAAAGCAGTGCAGAAACCAAAAACAGAGAACGAATGCAAACAGACACAACTAGCAAGAACGCTAACACGGAGGGTTTACAAGGTTCGGGGATAACTTGCCCCTACTCCTTGGCGTGCCCTTAAGGTGGGCGATCCCTTAATCGTCGGCAGATCAAGCCCCTGTGTTCACCGGATATAAAGCAACCTCCTTCTCGATGGAGAAACCTCTCCACAGCGTTTCAAACAAGGATATAGATTTAAGCTTAATGAAACACAAAGAAAACTCTTACTCAGCACTTAGCAAGGACAAGAACACAGCAAGCTTATCCCGAGCTCCACCCAGCGACGATCTCACGCAAGGACTCCCTCCTTCGTGTCTTCTCACTGTTGGACTCCAAGCTCCTTGTTCCTTCCTCCAAGCACTCACGTAAGAGTTGGTTGCTTCTCAGATCTCAATGACTTGCTCAAAGAATCAACAGCACACGCACACAGCAAGTCAAGTGTGGAGAACACAAAATCGCAGCAAGAACTTCAGCAAGCTCGAACTACAGAACACTTGCTTCAACCGAAATCTTCTTCTCTCTTTTGTTTCTCCACCAAGCATCAGATGACACCATCCCTGCAGCTCCCAGCTGCTCATCTGCCAACGCCAGCTACCACTGAGCTATCCCTGGACTCCCTGAGCTTCCCTCAGCCAAGCTCCAATCTCAGCTCCAGTCTGCAGCTCGGCCGTTGCAACCTGAGATGGAAAAACAGACAAACCTGCTCCAAGGAAAGTTCTCCATTGACTCTCCTTGAGTGTTTGAATCCTCCCCTGTCACCTGCAGCTTAATCAGACTGTTAGAGCAGCATATCAACCAGTAAATCAAGAATCAGAGGCTTAGCGCAGAGAATCGGGTGTGGTCAGATGCGATCAGAGCGTCTGACAGGCAATTTGAATTAAAGTGATCGGTCACCAGACCGATCCAGAGATTGTGGGTCGGTCACCGGACTGATCCACCGTTTTGCTGGGACTCCTAGCCTCACGGCAACACAAGCCTGATCGGTCACCGGACCGATTAAAGTGAAGCCTGATCGGTCACCAGACCGATCAGAATGATTTCTGATCAATCACCCAGACCGATCAGGTTCGATGAACAGTAATTTCGGAAATCAAATCCTAAGTTTCTGATCGGTCACCGGACCGTTCAGAAGCTGATCTAAAGGGGAACTCAACTCACTGTTCACTCCCTGATCGGTCACCAGACCGATCAGGAGTAGGGCAGTGAGGAAGTTGCTTGCTCCCTGATCGGTCACCAGACCGATCAGGAGCCAAGCAATAGGGCAACACCTGCTGCCTGATCGGTCACCAGACCGATCAGTCATTGCTGGATCGGTCACCCGACCGATCCAAGAAGGAGCTGTTGGTGCAGATTGCACCCAAGTCAAACCTGTGTTTTGATATTGACAAAAGGGTTCAAAAGTTAAGGGTTCATTGGTGCCTAACAAGTTTCTTGAGTGTACAGGAAAAGCCCTAGCGAAGGAATGCTAGGCACTGGCGAAGGACTGCCAGACTGGACAAACTCCTAGCGAAGGAATGCTAGGCATTGGCGAAGGACTGCCAGAATGGACAAAGCCCTAGCAAAGGAATGCTAGGCACTGGCGAAGGGCTGCCAGAAGTAAAGACCTAGCGAAGGGCTGCTAGGCACCAAGCGAAAGACAGCTTGGTACCTCAAGACCTGGCGAAGGACTGCCGGGCAAAAGTCCAACTGGAGGATCCGGTTGGCACCAGGTAAAACTCTCCCGAGAGGAGTAGGTGAGGACGCATTCCCCTTGAGGGAACATTAGGCGTCGGTTCGACCTAGGGCTCCATTTTGGAGACCAAAGTCAGAACCAAGACAGCTAAGGCTGTATAAAATTATTGTTTTGTTGTGTTTTGGACTAACCCTTGATGCAGGACCAAAGGGACGTGTGTCTGCAACTCAGAGAGCCTCAAAGGAGTGAGGCAACAGCTGAGTAAGGTGCCCTAAGTGTCCAGGGCGCCCTCAAGGTGAACCAGAACCAAACGAAGCAAATGGGCTTCAGCTGCTTACTGGGCAAGGCGCCCTCAGCAGCGAAGGCGCCTTCGTCAGTGAAGGCGCCTTCAGCAGCCAAGGCGCCTCCAGCTCTCTCTCTGCGAAGCCTCAGCTCTATCCACAGCCGAGTCTTCTGCGCGGAAAAAGTCAACCAAGGCGCCCTCTGCGACCAGGGCGCCCCAGAGGTCAAACCTCATCCCTATTCTGGTGCGATAAGGCTTGACCGAGCGAAGCACGGATCGGGAGACACGTGGCAGGGCGCCCTCGACCCCGCCCCTAGGTGCTATAAATAGCACCCCTCGACCCCGAGCTTCAACACCGCTTTCATTCAACGCTTCCAAACGCTCTGACGACTACGCTCTGCTCCAGGAACTTCCCAACTCAAGTTCGTAGCGTCATCGACCTCCCGCTGCACCGAAACTCGATCTACAACCGGGAGTTGGTAAAACAGAGTGTAACTCTCTATTTACAGTCATTTTTGTAATCTTACTCTGTAACCGTCTTGCGCATTATAGAATTGCCCAAAGTAAACGGTCAACGACCGTGGGCCTTGGAGTAGGAGTCGACCCAGGCTCCGAACCAAGTAAACTACTGGTGTTTGCGTTGTTTGATTTTATTCCGCTGCGTAACTGCTCTTTCTTTTAAATCCGAATATTTTTCGATATTCACCCCCCCTCTATCGGTCTTTCTCGATCCAACAAGTGGTATCAGAGCGGGGAATTCAAACTTGGTGCAACCACCAGTTTGAAAATTTTTCGGATTTCATTCGTTTTCTCTCTCATTTTTTTTTTAAAATTTTCGTTCGAATTTTTCTTTCAAGGTTGGTGCAACACCCCTTGAAATTGTTTTATTTCTTTACTTCCCGCACTACTAATCCAAGACCAAGTCTTGGAATATTCTTGTTTTTTTTTTTGTTATTCACAATTTCAGAACAAATGGCCATCCAAGAAGGCTTTAGCACCGCCAGACCTCCACTTTTCAGTGGAGAAGACTTTCCTTACTGGAAAAGTCGAATGGAGGTCCACCTGAAAACTCAGGTGGATATGTGGATAATCATCCAGTCTGGACTGATGATTCCCACAAATGCTGAAGGCGTACCACAGAACTACTCAGAGTGGGACACTGCCCTCAAACGCAAAATCGAAGCTGACGCCAAAGCAACTCAGACCCTCCAATGCGGACTAACGAAAGAGGAGCTGAACCGCGTAGGCCCTTTCAACAGTGCCAAGGAGCTATGGGGTAAGCTGATCGAGCTCCACGAAGGAACTTCAGATACAAGGATCAGCAAACGGGATCTGCTACTGAACAAGCTCTTCACCATCAAGATGGCAGACAACGAGACAGCAGCCCAGCTAGCTCCATGCTAGAATCCAGGAATTGATGAACGGTCTTCACGCAATAGGTCACCAGGTTCAAAACCGTGATCTTATAAGGTATGCCCTAAACGCGTTTCCTAGGACCACCTTGTGGGCATCTATGGTAAATGCATACAAGGTCTCTAGGGATCTTTCAAAAATTAAGTTAGATGAGTTATTTTCTGAACTTGAACTTCATGAACAGACTAACTGCAATTTGGCCGAGAAAAGTATAGCTTTCTTTGCAGGGAAAACAGGAAGGACAACTAAGAAGAAAACTCAAGTTGAACCCGAATCTACCTCAGATTCAGAAATAGAAGATCAAGAAGAAGATCAATCTAAACTGGTCCGGCTAGCTCGAAACTACTACAAAAAGTTGAAGAACCAAGCCAACACACGGAGAACAAGCCGAAGAAAGGATGAACCAGCTGAACCAGCAACTGACAAATACAAGCCCAACGTAACCTACTACGAATGCAAGAAGAAGGGCCACTACAAGACTGAATGTCCAAGTCTAAAGGAGTCCAAAAAGAACAGAAAGAAGAAGGCACTCCAAGCAACCTGGGACGAGTCTTCCTCAGAAGAAGAAGAAGAAGCACCTCAGTCCAATCTTCTAGCCCTAACCGCTTCAGATCAAATCGAGACTGACTCAGACTCGGACCGGGACGACGGCAAGCTGACATTCTCCGACGACGGCGAAATAAAGGTAACGGGCTTTTCAAAATTGCAATTAAATTCTCTTATCTCATATCTATCCGAGATTTGGCGAAAGCCAAACTCCGAATCGAGTCCCTCCGACAGGAAGTAAACTCTTGAAAGAGGGAGCTGAGTCTAAATCCTTAACTGAGAAAATCAGGAAGGAACCCCTGATCAAGTTGAAAAAACTTGAATCAGAGAACTCCTCCCTGAAAACTCAAGTTAAGGACTGAGAACAGCTTTAGAACGATTCACTTCTGGTTCCAAGAATCTTGATATGATTCTTGGAAAACAGAAGTCTGTTCTAAACCGATCCGGACTTGGTTATAGAACCAAATCTCGGCAAAGATCTTACTTTTGCTGTACTGAACCAGTCAAGACCTAAGGTTCAGGCATGGGTGCCCAAAACTGTGCCTGACTAAACCAACTGGTTCAAATCAATTTTGGATTCCCAAGGACAAGATTCACATCTTGCC